>ML779698.1:903229-921077 GCA_009831015.1 Picea engelmannii | reverse complement strand
TAGCATTCATCCCCTTAGCGTTAAAACTAAACTCTAACTTAGCATCCTTGGTGGCTAGCACAACAGGCTTTGTATATCCAGTCTCTACTACATCCCAAACATCAGCACCCAAGGCCATTAAGTATGTTCTCATTCTAATCTTCTAGAAGGCAAAATTTGTTCCATCAAATAGAGGAGGCTTAGAAGCTGAAGTTCCTTCATGACTTGTCATGTTTAAGCTTACAGATATACCTTTAAATAAAAGGAACCGGCTCTGATACCAATTGTTGGAAATACTAAAACAACTGAGAGGGGGGGGGGTGAATCAATTGTATGTGAGCTTAAACAATTTTATACTTATTAAACATTGTTAATATCTCTTCATGTGGTCATCAACAATATACAACATATGGACAATAAAGGTAAAGACCATCAGTCACACATAAAGTACACACATAGACAGATTTTCATGAGGAAACCCATAAAGGGAGAAAACCTCTTCTTCTTCAAAATGATAGGCAGTCATTTTCAGTTCTGTACATCATTTGCAATTGAGCACCAACTCAATGTGAGGCTGCTACCTCTGTTTTACAAGCTGCAACTTGTTTGAGAGCACCAACTCTCTGGTTTCTCTAGAACCCACTAGAAGGAAGCACCAACTCCCTGAATGTTCCAGCACCAACTGGATGGAAGCACCAACTTCTAGTTACACATGCTCCAACCTATATAACAGAGAACACTTTTTCTCCCTAGCACCACCCTGCCACCCTAGTTTCTCTGGTTGCAACCAGATGGAAGAAACAACTTCCTGTGTTCAAGCTTCCACTTGAACCTCTGAGGACAATAGTCCTCCCGAGCACCTCCCAACCTCCCTAAAATATTAAATAATGAATACACAGAAAACTTATGCAGATACATCACTTCTTACCATTTTTACTTTGTTCTGTAAATCTGATCTTCAACAAATTGTTCTGCAATTCTTCTTCCTCAACAGGTCAGCTCTGCATCACTTCCTTCTGTCATTCTGCTCTGCTTTTGTTCTGTCTGTCCTTCTGCTCTGCATTTCATCTCTCTCTGTGAATTTGCTTCATTTCTTGCTATGCCTCTTCTCTCTTTCTTTTTGTTACTGTTTACTGATTTTTCCTTCAGAACGACCACTCTATTCAGTCTCGCTCATTTTCTTTTATACACGCTTCCTTGACGATTCCACTTCCCCTTCTAATAGGTAATACAAGGACATCTGTCTTGGCAACTGAAACACTAACCGATTAGTCATCATCAGTCCGTTTCTCTTAACTGATTCATAACTGAAGTGTTAATGTGTGAGGAAGAACAATATCCCTCCGATCAATACTTGACCCAACAGTCCATATCTAATCGAGATTTCACTCATCGTGATTTCGGCATTTGCAATGTCAAAATTCACAAGTCCTCCGGATTCGCGATTCTTCGATTTTCGATGGCTCCTTTCATACGCTAGCCCTCCTAAGATTAGCTCCCGATCAATGTGACCATAACTCCGTGACCACATCCTTATCTCTGACAGCTGGCCTCCACTACGGCACCGTCCTCCTTCGCTGTTGTGCTGACATTTGGGCCCCACTCATCGGGGTTTTCGCGGATCGCGATTCTGACTTGCACGAAACTCTTGTCAACGGGATCCCCGATTTCCCGATGAACAAAATGCCGATGGCGCCTTGATCTTCGACACCTGTCCCTCAGATGGACAGTCCGGATCCCTTCGGGATTTCGAGACTTTCGATATCAAGTGACTTTGTTATTTCAAAGTCCCGATCACTGATGCATCTGCTGACCTCACACGTGGTTTGACACGTGTTAGATCCTACCACGTGTCACTCTGATTCGTGACTTACATGTGCCTGAAGTGTTGAATCTGCCTGAAACCTGCCATTCCCTAGTTGTGCCACATGTCTCTTGCTGACGTGGTCTGCTGTTGTGAGTTGGATCAACGGTTCAGATGCAATCTTGGCTCAACGGCTACGATTGAATAGAAATATCGCGTTTCGCGATTTCGAAGTTCTTGATGTCAAGAGATTTTGGCATTACAAAGTCCCGATCCCCGATACTCTGATACGGGCTATGATCAATGGCCCAGAGCACTTCTTATCCAATGACTGTAATTACATCACGAGATCGCATTTCTCGATTTTGGGGTTTTCATTGCCAAGTGAATTGGACATTTCAAAGTCCCGATCCCCGATGACTTATCTCCCTCGCAACTTCTGTAGATCTGACGGATGACGGGTACTAGCTTCTGATCTGACGGGTATTAGCTTCTGATTGAACTGTGATCTTGTTGCAATCTAACTGATACAAATCCATCAATGTCAACAACCATTCGCTGTCTGCAAACTTGCCATCAATGACAACAACCATCAACACGCATTCGCTGCTTGTTCAATATTTGCCAACACTACCTTATTACCGACGTTCGATGTAGATCCTTCGTTGTGCTTTGATTACTTTCTTGCATTGCTCCTTCCATAGATGACCTGTATTCAAGACAAACAACAACAATGCATGCATGCTACTTCTATACTCAAGGGTTAGAAATTAAGCATAAATTAATCAAATCATAGACAATTCATGCGTTGGGAAGGGAAAAGTATTCTTTTTATTACTGAAAGTGAATCAACTTAAAAAAGTTGAGACCAGCCATCGCTCCTTGAACCTGATCCTGGGCTCCTCTTCTTCTGTCCTTCAACTGCTTTGCATTAAATCTCCTTTGGCATGAGGAAAGGCTAAAGGGTTGGGACAATGGATTACGTAGATGGGCATAGTTTCTTCGCTATATTTTTTCCTCCTCCAAATGGTACCCCTACCCCTTCTTTTATAGGCTAGAAGGAGCTAGGGTTTTGGACGAACCCTCGGCGATGCATGGCCGAGAGTTTCAGTTAACTAACCCATAGCTTTTTGTTTCGTTGACAACTTTCCTTTTTCGTGCTTTGTTAGGTACACGCGGGCTGTTGTGAGTCAGCCAGCGTGTACACACGTGCAGTAATGGGTTAGGGTGCGTGGGCCTTGACACAAGAGGATTTTCAAAGAGTTGTTCAACAGATTTTTGGCAAAGAAGGGATATGAGTTGGCCTGATTCCAGGTAAGCATGTGTGGTGAAATTTAGGGTTATAACAGATGCCCCCTAATGTGTGAGGTCAGAATAGCATCTGATGGCTGAAATCCATTACCAATCTTTACTGATGTGCCAAACAATTGAGCCCAAGGATCAGGAACCAGGAGGTACCGTCTGCAAAATAACAAATGTCTCATTGAGGTGGGCATATCCATGCTCGGGATAAAATAGAACCATGGCTACCAATCAAATACACTGTAGATCCATGTCAAATAAATATAAAGAGTAGTCGCGAATAATACACAGCGGAGCTACATCTCGAAATCAGAAAGATATACATATAGAGTATCCATCTTCTAGAAGCTGATTTGGCCCGATGGCTGGACTTCAGAGCTCGAGCAACAACTTCAAAATCTTCAAACTCAGGTAGGAGTGTAATATGAGTGTATGACTGCACTACCCAGAGGTCTTCAATGGCTCGTCGGTCATGGACTTGATAATCTTGATGATCGGACTGAAGGCTTCAATGATTTCGAACAATGACTTGATTGGACGTTCAAGATGGCTGGGTATGCAGACAAGAGACATATTGTAGAGGGGGTGACTTAATATTAGTGACAAACTTCCCTTGGACAATAGCACGACAAGTGATGAGACTCAGGCAACATATATGTTAATCATAAGTCTACGAAGTAGGAGGCAACACAAACTCTCCATATTTTTGGAAGAATAACCAAACGGTGGAGGACACAACTCTATATAGTGAGAAAAGCTTCCTAAGGTCGTACTACATCCCATACTCTAATGAACAAATGGACATATGTGCTTTATCCAAGGGTGACTCATTATGATGCCAATAAAGAAAATACTTTTCCCATCCTCTTTTTGGGGTATATTTGATTTTTTTTTTCTTTTCGATAATTTTGGAAAAAGAATAAAGGAATATTACGTTACAATGGAGGAACGAGTATTGCAAACATACAAGCTCAAGGCACAAGGACAAGAATGATGTTCTAGTAAAATGATACTCAGGGAAAATCCTCCGGCGGCCAAAGGTGTTAAGACACAGAAGCAAACTGTCACAAGGCTGGTGGATAAGGTATGCAAATGCGGTTGATAGAACTCATAATGGTAACGTCCTTTGATGTAAGTTTAAAGAGCCCAGAGAAGGTAAGCTCGATGGTTTTTCATATTTAGAGAGTTTGAAAAAACATAAAAGGAGACTCCATTGGGGTACCTTTTTCGAAGATAGTCTATTCAGTTTGAAAAAGGGGTAAACTAGCACCAATTAGACGTCAATTCAAAACCATTTTAACGAGTGTGACAAGGACAAGATCACTCGGCCATTTTTTCACTTTTAAGGAGTCTGAAAAAATCTTAACTATGGACTCCATCAGGAATATTCTTCTGGACCAATTTAACGAGTGTGAAAGAATAAAGTCACTCGACGATCTTTTCAGTTTTAGGGAGTCTGAAAAGAGCTTAACTATGGACTCCGTGGGGGTTTCTTTTTCGTAAATTTAGTCCCTCAGGCCTGAAAAAGGAATAAAATTATACTTGAGAGTACTCTTCTAAAGAATGGGAATTCGATAGAGTATATCTTTGTTCGTACAATTGACTGTCCGGACCAAAAAAGGGGTAAACTACTGCCGGACAGACGTGACTTCAAATTTCAGTTTAACGAGCGTGAAAGGCCACAAGATCACTCGGCAATCTTTTCATATTTAAAGGGTCTGAAAAGGGCTTAAAAGAAGACCCGTTTAAGGAACGCTCTTCTGGACCAATTTAACGAGTGTGAAGAAACAAGGTCACTCGACAATCTTTTCATCTTTAAGGAGTCTGAAAAGGGCTTAAAGAAGACTCCATAATGGTTACTTTTCTCAGTTAATCTAGACGAGATTGAAAAGCATAAATGCAGTCTCGCCGGATGTTTCTTTTGGATCCCAAAGCGAGCTTGAAAAACAACAAAGTTAGCTCATGATAAACTCTTTGTGGGTCGATGCTTGGCATCTCCTCGGGGGAGATGTATGCTCCGACGAAAACATTGTCTATGACACTAGTGGTTCTGGAGATATTGATAGGTATCATTTCAGTAATGGTTTCCATATTGCCCTCATCATAGATCTTGTGTGTAGCTAAGGGATTAGTATGATAAGACCTATCTCTAGTCATAGTCATGGTGAATTCTCCTGCTTTGATTCAGATTAACTTTGGGAGGAAATATGATTTGTGATGAATATCGTCCCAAGGTTTGTCTGGACTATTCATTTCTTTGATTACTGCATCATCAAAGGGAAATACTAAGTCTAACAAATTGGTGTTAGAGAGAGAACCATGAGCCCAACTAGGCTCTAGAAGTGGATTGAACTCTTGTGCAGGAGTCGGATCAGGGTTAGCTAAAGCTTGCTGGACTACAAAGTATGCTACCTCAGTGGAAGATAAGGGCATGGACATGCCTGAGTGCCCCATCTCATCCATCGTGGATGATGGGGAAGGAAGAATCCAAGGATCCTCAAAGTAAGTCGTGCGGAATGACGAAACTTGAAAAATCTCAACCTTATGGTGATTAGATATAAATTTGATATCATCATGAGGAGGTGGGAAATCGAAGGTACTCATCAAGGATGGGCACAAGCCCACTCCTACGTTAACGACACTTGGTTTAGTATTATCAATCATTGGGGCCGTGGATGCCCCCAAAGCTAGGTCTGGTTTGGAGAAAGACAGTTGATCAATGGTCACTATCCGACCCTCATGTGGAAACAACAAGACTCAGAAAACTGTAGCAACCACAACTTGCATAGCATAAGTCCAACTCCGTCCTAACAAGAGATTATAGTTGAGGGGAGCATCGACTACCTCTACTTTGACACACATGGTTTTCCCTCCTAACTGCACAGGGAAAGAAGGAATGATGCCCTGTGGTCAGAATGAACAACTATCGAATGCAGTGAGGAGAGTAGGTGATGGAGACAAAACGGGCTGGCCGATGGCCTTCCAGCATACTAACGACATAACGCATGTCGATGCGCCCTTGTCGACCACCATGTGGAAGATATTCTGAGTAAAAGTTTTCATGGGATGAGCCACTACTATCTGAAATGCTACATGGTAAGGCAGACGAGGTTTTAAGTCGGTGGTATCTAAAATGATGGTGTCCAAATTACAAGTCTCAGTAGAGACCAAAGTAGTTAACAAGGCTTTCCTTTGAGTAGGGCAGCTTTGGAGGACCTCCAAAGAAGACATCGCGCAAGGGGTTTTTGATAAATCCTCCACCATTGAGTAATTTTGGGTGGCCCTTGTGTTTGGGTTGTGAGAATCTTTTTTAAATGCACCATTTGGAATGCGTGTCATTGTTTCTCCCAACATCTTCTCAATCTGTAGAGGAAGAGATGGGAGATCAACATCTTTACCCTTCTCAGAAGCGCTTGGCTTACTATAGTCGTGCACTCTAGTTGTTATGAAAGCATCACCCCTAACCATATATACATTCGTGGATGAGGGATTGTTTGGAGGAGGGCAGGTTTCTTGGCTGCCCCCTTCTGTGCTTGTAGAGGCTTGAGTTAGATTTTGCCCATGTTGAAAGGGATTAGTCAACACTGCTTGTTGTTACTGTGTGACAAACTTTTGGGCCTCTGCAAGTCAAGGACAAAGATGGGTTGGGTGGTCTTTCACGCACAAGTTGCCTGATACCTTGCCTTCCATTTTTTTGTGTTGTCCCCGCCAGCATTATCAGTGGGTTTTTTATCCCCCTTACCCTTCTTTCGTTGTTTTTTCTTCCCTTCAGGCTTCTGTTTGGCCTTTGGGTTAGTCGACTGCACAGTGTGTACTTCTGACGTTTGGGTAGGGGGAGCAGCCAAAGAAGTAGTTTGGTTGGTTGCTGTGTGTTGTATGGATACCTGTTGCATCTGTTTTGTCAATTTCTCAGCGAGCTTGGTTTGTGACGAACCAACAATACCATTGGCATGTGGTCCAACTCTCTGTCTAGCTTTATCCAGTATCGAACGTGGCACATCTGGCAAGATGGTGTATAATAAACCAGACTGAGAATAGATGAGCTCAAACTGTTGAGCCCTCATGATGGCATCTTCTTCAGAGAAAACTGACAGCAACCTGCCCCTCAGTGAGCACGGTCGCACCACCAGGACCTCCACAAACCTCGGCCCGAAGAGCCCAATCTCTTCCAATTCCCTCGGGAGTCTTCTACCCACAGATATAACTCCACATGATCCTCCCTTCAAAAATCGGGGGATCGGGTCTCGCGATATCGCGAGATCTGTGACACTGCTCTCAGTCACTCAACCGCCAAAATCCTGAAAGCCGATAGTCAACGGTCAATCCTCGGGGTATCGCTACTCGGGATTCCGAGTATTTATATTCCAAATCCCCGAGTACCGAAATGCCTATCCCCGATGTGAGGCCACCTGTCCTCCACTAAGTCTTCCGGGGCCCACATAGCCACGTTAATCTCGGGACTTCGCGGATCGCAGATCCACTATACCAAACTCCTTGCTGTTGGAAACCCCGAGTACCGAAACCCCGATACTCCGGATTTGTGCCACCTGCCTCCGTCCAAATCAACGACCCTGATCAAGTCGGGGAATCGCACTTCACGACTTCAACGTGCATGGGATTCTAGCACTCGCCAACCCCGATTTGCCGACACGCGATGGCCATTTACCCTATCTGCACTCGAGGTTAAACCCCTCGCCCCTTTTCCTAGATCTGATGATCCACTGGACTTCGCGAGCCTGCACGACTATTCAAGTCGTCGATTCTCTTCCTCTGTGAAGAGATATCTACTCCGCCACCTTCGTCCTGCGCGACCTCACTGGGTCGATTTCTTCATCGAACGAAAGTGGCTGTCCCTTCTGAGATTTGTTCCCCAACTCCTTCAAAGATTCTTTGAACACGCTCCTTGTGCTCGATATTCAACCACTTTCAACAGTGAAGAAGTCTTCCGGGTCCTGTGCACTCACGCTCGCAACAATCTCGACCCTTTCCTTCTCAGACTTGCTACTGAGACTCCCATCCAACCTACACTCACCTGCACGGCTTGAACAATCCCAATTTACTCTGGGCAAACGAGAACAAAGGTTCAACTACTTAGCCTCCTCGACGCACTCTATGCGGAGGAATTCAACTGCACTCTATGCAGGAATCTCCTGGCTCAAGCAGAGAAACAACTGAAACTCATTCTCTCAGGTTTCTAACCTGATATGCAATCACATAAGCAGCATATAAAAGATAAGCATACAAAGAATCAAACATGCACAAGCATAATAGCAACAACACACAGAGCTCAAACACATCCATGGGATTGAATCAGGGCTTTTCCTATTAATTCAATAACTGTACATGGAGTCTCTTCACAAGCTCTCTGCTCTGCTCTCTTCCCTCTCTCCTGCTAATGCTGAATAATAATACAAAGGAGGGTGCCTATATTCCATTTTCCCTCTCAAGCCAAACTGTCTAATCTAGACTTAATTTATTTATCTACTTGCATTAAATTTAAGTAAATGCCTCAGCTACCTAAGGACGAGAGCTTATCTGCTCAAGGTCCGTTACATGTACAAATTCACTTCGTCACGTCAACGTTTAATGTTTGGCGCAACCATATTTCAATGTTTCAAAATTTGAATGCTGGCACTGTCCAACTGTACGTTCTCTTCCTCCTCGCGCTAGTTCATATGATGAATTGTGGATGTTGCGGATGCTCCTGCATCATACTCCTCGGATCAAAAGATTTCATGGGATCCTGCTCATGAGTTCCTGCACAGTCTTCCCATGTTTCAAAATTACTGCTTCTGTCTCCCAGCTGGCATCCTCCACCGGGTGGTCCTTCCATTTCACCAGGTATTCAAAATACTGTTTCCTCCTGGTCTTTCTGCCTGCTCACCGATCCAGTATGCAATCAATCTCGGGTTTCTGTGCAACTGGTAATTGTTTCTGCCATTCGACCACTGACTCCTCAGTTCTAGCCTTTTCTTCAGCCCTGTAGGGGTATAAATCCGAAATGTTAAAAATCGGAGATATCCCGATGCCCTCGGGAAACTCAAGCTCATATGCATTCTCGCCGAATTTCCTTAGAATTTTACATGGCCCAATTTTCTTCATCTTGAGCTTGTTGTATGTTCCCCTTGGGAACCTTTCTTTCCTCATGTGCGCCATAACCATGTCTCCCACTTCAAACTGAAGTTGTCTCTTCTTTTGATCGGCTCTGTGCTTGTATTCCTGATTCGTCTTCTGCAGTCGCTGCTTCACCTGTGCGTGAAGTTCGTGCATCGCCTCAGCGAACTCTTCAGCTCTCGCGCTGCTGGTTTCATCTTGTTCTGACTCTCTAAGCTCAGACACTCCTCTTGGTTGTGTCCAATACAAAATTTGGAATGGGCTTCTGCCTGTACTCCGATTCACCGAATCGTTGTACGCAAATTCTGCCTGTGGTAAAATCTGATCCCAACTGGTGTGATGCTCCGTCACCAGACTTCTCAACAAATCCCCCAAGCTTCTGTTGACTACTTCCGTCTTCCCATCTGTCTGCGGATGGTAAGCAGAACTGAATGCCAGGTCAGTCCCTAGTTTCTTCCATAGCGTCCTCCAAAAATGACCTACGAACTTGGTATCCCTGTCTGAGACTATGCTTCTCGGCAATCCATGCAATTGCACAATCTCTTTGAAAAATAAATTTGCGATGTGGGTCGCATCGCTTTTCTTGTGACATAGAATAAAATGTGCCATCTTCGAAAACCTGTCCACTACAACAAAGATGGAATCCACGCCTCGCTGAGTTCTCGGTAATCCCAAAACAAAGTCCATACTAATGGCTTCCCATGGCCTCTCGGGTATGGGCAACGACTGATAGAACCCTGTGTTCTGTTTCCGGCCCTTCGCATGTTGACATATTCGTCACCTGTCAACAAAACGCTTCACATCTGCTCGCATGCCCGGCCAAAAATACGACTCGCTCAGCTTGGCGAATGTCTTGTCATGTCCAAAATGACTTGCTAGTCCTCCACTGTGCTTCTCTTTCACCAAATTCTCTCTCATAGAGAAATTTGGAATGCACAACTGATTGCCTTTAAAAAGAAACCCATCCTGTATCAGGTAGTCAATCCACGGACTCCTGTCTCTGAGAACTGGGTTCTCGGCTGCCTCGTATGCTTCGTCAAAATCTGCGTCACCTGCATACATATCTTTCAGATTTTCAAAACCCAAAGTTTTGACTCTGAACTCCTGCAACACCAGACATTTCCTGCTCAAGGCATCAGCCACCTTGTTAGCAGTCCCTGAAATGTGCTTGATCACGAATGTAAAATTTTGCATGTATTCCACCCACTTCGCATGCTTTTGATTCAACTTCTCTTGCTGACTCACGAATTGCAGTGCATGGTTATCACTGTACAAAATGAATTCCTTGGGTATGAGATAATGCCTCCACTTCTTCAATTCCTTTGGGATTTGTTCGAGCACAAATGTTTGTAACCCGGTCACTTCAAAATACCCTTGTTGGTCTAGCTTCCGCCTTAATGGTGGCGGGGGTGGCTCCAGTGTAACCAGCGGCATGCCAAGAAGCCTTCATGACCGGTGGAGCTCGGGATCCTCCACTGTGTGAGAATATCCAAGACACGCTAAGGTATTCTAAATGTTTAAAAGTAACACACACTAAAAAAGAAGCCCCTAAGAGATAAGACAAGCAATCACTAAACTATTTGGAAGAACAGTTACAACAACCAACACTAGAGCAACTTACCGGTGCAAGTGTAACTCGAACACGGAAGCACCCTCCAGGTATACTCTACAAAGCACAGCCCAATGTCTATCCTAGGTACCACGGTATATCCCTGCAGTCACTTGTGTATGTCCCTAAAAAGATTGGCAACTAGGTTGCCAGCACGCGAACAGTCACCAAGCGAGTAGAGTCGAAAGTTGGGTAGACCACAATGAGCAGGGTATCTAGCCTGAAACCTATCAAGGGTATCGAGAGAAAATGGTCCAGAAGACAATTGAGGACCTCGAATGGATTCGAGATCCACGAAGCCCCGTGGGAAATGCAAACGACGGAATCCCACAACAAGCCCTCTATATGTGTTCTCCACTACGATTGGTCCAGTTTTGGAGGGGTTATCTCTGCTACCTTTCCACACGTGACCTTGTGTTTATCCCCTGTGTTAGAGGGGGGTCCCGGATAACTTCCATGAAACTGGACTTAGACACTCCCTATCTCAGACTCTAATGTTTGGTTTTGAATGGCCTTGAAGAGTTTCCTCTCCAACCTAATTCAAGGCCCTAGTCCTGAACTAGTTTGTGAACCCTACAAACATAAAAGTCTAGTAGATTTTAAAATTAGCATTGATTTTATGGCTTTATCTTACGTCAAGGGGTATGAGGGTGAAACTGATGATGTGTAAAGATGAAAGAAAAAATGAATGAAAAAAGCTGGAAACAAAAGACTTTTACTAAATGCAAAATTTCAACAACTTTTCACAAAGAAAGATTTTTTTTTTTTTTTTTTAATTTTTCTGAGATTTTATATAGCCAACTCAAAGGGATTTCACTCGACTATGAGCTACTTATGATCTAAGTGAACTGCAAAAAAAACTTACGAAATAAAAAGACTTTTCCCTAGCTAATGATGCAAAAACACACTCTTCAACCAAATAAAAAAAATGAAAAGAGATTTTTATTTATTTAAGTGCTAGTAAAGCAAAAGAGGGAAAATACCGAAAAGCAAAAAACCAAGAAAAACAAATTATAGCTTAAAGCACAGATCGCAAAGAATCAGAGTAAAGAATCACACAATGGAAATAAAAAAAACAAAGACTCTCATGCTTGTCTAAAAACCATAAAACAATTTTTTTTTTTTTATATTTTGCTGTTAACTTTTAATTGAGAAAAAGCAGGCTAAGGGTAAGATGACCTAACCTACTGACTGTTCAAACCTAGACTCAAACACTTGAGAGGAATACTTCTTATCAAAGGAAGGGATGACTTCCCCACCCCGAACAAAAAGTAGCCTGTCCAAGCATGCGTTTGTCACTAAAACAACACGCGTGCAAACACGTGCTGAAAAGAGACAGAAAGCGTGTACATGCGGTCTGACCTTGTACAGGCCGCGTGTATATCTAAATTCTAAGGAAAAAAATGAAAACAGGCAGTCCAGACCAGGAAGAGGCCTCTGGTATTGATAACCAGGGTCCCTTGAAGGCTTGGATGCTCTTTCTAACAGAAAAGACAAATAATGCAAGGAATAATAAGGCGAAAAAAACAATCTGAGATAGGACTGTGAACCAGCAAGACTCAGATAGGATTCTAGAAAACCCCCTGAGAATGTGTAATTCTGACAGGGAAGAGGAGGACTGCCTCTGAGGTTCTCTGAACTCCTACACGCTACTGCTATCTCTACATCTAGCATTCACAAGTGGGCTGGCAGAGGATAGGGTGCGGGTACATGCGTGCAAGCCTTCTGTAGGCCACGTGTACCTCTGTGTGTCCCAAAAAATACAGTCAAGCAAAAGTTAGGGAAAGATAGTATGGAAAACTAGACTCCCTACTAGCTCAGACCTTACAGAAAAAGACAGACAAAGAAAAACATAAAACCTAATCTTTAAACTATCCAAAAAACTTAAATTAATCCAAGAACCCTAAAGAGTATTCTCCCCAGCATGGTCGCCAATTCTGTTGTTGGGAAAAACACCATACGGACTAGCAAACTAGGGTAAGACTTGCATGTAGATTTTGACCGAAAAGAGACTACTTTTTTACCTACAACCCAAGATTTAAACCCCTTTTTCTAAGTAAATGCATGGAAAAGGACCACCTACCTTATTACCGGCGTTTGATGTATATCCTCTGTTTCGCTTTGATTACTTGCTTGCGCTGCTCCTTCCATAGATGACCTGCATTCAAGACAAACAACAACTATGCATGCATGCTACTTCTATACTCAAGTGTTAGAAATCAAGCATAGATTAATCAAGTCATAGACAATTCATGCGTTGGGATGGGAAAATTATTCTTTTTATTACTAAAAGTGAATCAACTTACAAAAGCTGAGACTGACCACCACTCCTTGAACCTGATCCTAGGCTCCTCTTCTTCTGTCCTTCAACTACTTTGCGTTAAATCTCCTTTGGCATGAGGAAAGGCTAAAGGGTTGGGACAATGGATTACGTAAATGGACAGAGTTTCTTCACTATATTTTTTCCTCCTCCAAATGGTACCCCTACCCCTTCTTTTATAGGCTAGAAGGAGCTAGGGTTTTGGATGAACCCTCGGCTATGCATGGTCGGGAGTTTCAGTTAAATGACCCATATCTTTTTGTTCCTTCGGCAACTTTCCTTTTTTCGTGCTTTTTTAGGTACACGTGGGTTGTTGTGAGTCAAACAGCATGTACACACGTGCAGTAATGGGTTAGGGCGCGTGGGCCTTGACACAAGAGGATTTTCAAAGAGTTGTTCAACAGATTTTTGGCAAAGAAGGGATATGAGTTGGCCTGATGCCAGGTAAGCATGCGTGGTGAAATTTAGGGTTATAACAATAGGACCAAGAGCTCATAGGATGGATGGATTAGCAAATACAAACCCAGACTCATTTCCAAAGGATTTTGATAGGTGCATGGCATTGACTATGATGATACCTTATCTCTAGTAGCAAATATGGATTCCATATGTTTGGCCATTTCCATTGCAATAGCCAAAGGATGGGAATTCCATCATGTGGAAGTGAATAATGCATTTCTTCACAGAGATCTCTCAGAGGAGATCTATATGGAGAAGCCCCAAGGATTTATGCGGGATTCATATTTGGTCTGTTGACTGAAGAAGTCTCTTTATGGCCTCAACAAGGCCTCAATGGCATGGTATACCAAGATGTAATCCTACCTTTTGTCACATAACTTTGTTTTTTGTAATTTAGACCTGAATGTTTACATGCTCAGGATGGTTGATTCACTTCTACTCCTAGTTTTGTATGTTGATGATTTGTTGATTACCGATTGCTCAACTTCAATGATTGTTGCAGTCAAAAGGATTTTGCATGACAGGTTCTTGATGATAGACATGGGTTCGCTACATTTCTTCCTTGGACTTGAGATCATTCATGATGCATTAGGCATCAAACTGTCTTAGGCCAAGTATGCACATGATCTCCTTGAGATATTTCACATGACAGACTACAATTATTCCCTGAATCATTTCCTATCAAGAGTGAGACTTGAGGATGGAGAGAACACTCCACTGGTTAATAACACACTTTACAAACAACTAGTGGGGAGCTTGTTGTATCTCACACACTCTAGAACAGACCTATCCTATCCAGTTGGAGTAGTCTATAGGTTCATGCAGGAGCCGCATGAGCTACATTGGAAGCCTACAAAGTGTATCCTTCCATACGTACATGGCACCATCACCTTTGGGATTCACTATGGAGTAGAATCTACATTGGACCTCATCAGGTTCACTAATTCTGACTGGGCTGGCGATAGCATTGATAGCAACTCCACATCTGGTTACTCACTTAGTCTTGGTTCTAGGCCTATATGTTGGTCGAGAAAGAAGTAGGATGATATTGATATATATTCAGTTGAGGCAGAGTAAAAAGGGGTAGTTAACATAACCATTCATCCTATGTGGCTACAAAATTTTATCACTGAGTTGGGAATTCAGTTTCATTGGCTGATCGACATTTGGTGTGACAACCAAAGCACTTTTAAGTTCTGCAGAGATCCAATTCAAAGGCAACAAATGAAGAACATCGAGGTCCACATGCACTACATTCAGGAATTAGTACACGAGGGGATCATCTATCTATAGTTATTTCCTTTAACAAAACATACTATTGCCATCTTCACCAAGACCTTCACTGAGTAGAAGTTCCATTCTCTGTGCAGTCGTCTTGGAGTGAAAGACACAATTGCCTAGCAACTGTTAGTTCTTCTTTTTACATACAATGTTCTTTGGGGGGGGGGGGGTTTCCTATGAGGTTTTCCCTCTTTTCTTGTTTATTTTAGTGTATATTTTTTATTTGGGTACCTAACATGGCCTCGTTCCTGGGACTTATTCTTTATTTTCACCATAGTGATGTTCAGAGGGGGTGTTGGAGATACTTCACACA
This sequence comes from Picea engelmannii, assembly GCA_009831015.1. Taxonomy (NCBI): domain Eukaryota; kingdom Viridiplantae; phylum Streptophyta; class Pinopsida; order Pinales; family Pinaceae; genus Picea; species Picea engelmannii. The sequence continues at coordinate 905,896 of ML779698.1, read as the reverse complement.
CACCTAGGATTTTTTTTCCTAAGGTTTTCCCTATGTTTATTAATCATTATCCAGTCTCCTATAGTTTAGGGAGAATATTCTCTTCAGTTCACACTTCAGATTGATCAATTGAGTGGAGTATAGATGGCACATTGGGATTATCACCATGCAACATTGGGATCATCACCAACTAATGTGAATTGTCCTTGGGATCATCACCAGGTTAGCACATTAATCATGATTCCTTGATCTCCTCTTCACTTCACTCTATTTAAGTCAGTTAATTGAAGACTGGGAGACTAGTTAACTCAGACTAGGTGGCAGTTCACTCCTATAACTTCCTAAGAGACTAGACTAGGTGGCAATTCACTCTAGTAACTGCCTGAGAGGCTAGACTAGGTGGCATTTTACTCCTGTAACTGATGGTGTGTGTCCAGATCACTCTATACCACCACTATGGTGCATTGTATTCTCCTCTAGTGTGCATTAGTTGATTTATACAGAGTATATCATGTGTAAATTATCATTCATTCATTTGGTTAATGAGAATTATTCCATTATTTTTCTCCTGCTTCTTTTTTCTCATATTTTATCTGCAAATTGTGTATGTCATTTTCTAGCTAGATATATTCTGTGCAGGTTCAACACATTTTTATAGTCAACCTTGGCTAGAAGAGTTCTCCCTTGTATTGTTTTATACTTTTTTGGGCTCAAGGGACTAATTTACAAAAAATAGCACCATTGGAGTCTTCTTTAAGACCTTTTTAGACTCTCTAAACATGAAAATACCATTGATTTTACCTTCTTTGGTGTCATAAAATTATACATTGAAGGACCCATATGCAATATATGGGACCGAACCCCTCCTTCTTCATGTTTTTTAAACATGTGATGAGGTACTCATCGAAGATGATCTATACCAAGAATGTTTTATCCTCCTAAATCTCCCTAAAATACAAAGAGGTACTCACCAATCATGGTGGGGGAAAAATTGAAGGAAGAGGGTCAAGTTTTTGGAAAATATCATGTCAGCTGGTTGTTTTCACCCTTGAACATGGCACCTATTTTCATCTCATCTTATAGTTGGATAGTCTTCTTATCTCTGAGTCATACCAATCTAATGAGTCCTCGTACTCTTTCATCTCACCTGAAGAGTGCCCCAGTGATTGTCACTCTATGTTTTGTTCTATCTCTCAGTCGAGTCAATGCTTCCAAGGCATTTTTCATGCCTCACAATATTTAAGGGAAGTTTCATCTCAAACCAATCATGATGCAGTGTTAACAGTTTTCATTATCATGTCAGTCCATACTCATTTAATCCACCATCTTACATCACTTTCATGTGTCAGTTTCATGTCGATGATGATAGATACATCATGGCCCTCCTTCGACGAGTTTGTTCATGTCAAATTCAACATATTATCTGTGAATTAGACTTATAAACCAATTGGTAACTTGAAACCTGCATGCCTCAACAACAAGTTTCCTCACCTTTGAAAATGGGGTTACACCATTAATCTCTGATCGAATGATTCCACAGATGTTCGACCTCATCTCATTTATTCACATTCGTTGGAATGCACTAGGGTACCTTGGGAGTCATTTTCATCATTGGTTATTTCCCTTTCACTTGTTAACTATATACATTAATGATCGATAATCAAGTGGTTTCTACCATGTTTGACATCAAGACATCTATTCACATGGCTATAATCATACTGTTACGGGATCAAGATGAAGCCCTGGGTTGGGTGCTCACTCTATTATGTTCTTCTCCTAGGCTACATTGAGGATCATTTGAGTATGTAGATTTCAGTATAACCATCATATTAGCAATCTCACTAATGTATATGTTTCCACATAGATCCAATTTGTATTGGTTCATGGCTATGTTTTTTTCATATTGTAGCTCCACTGTGTATTCTTTCATGGATACAACCTAATTGAGTCATGGAGGTATGGATCCATGATGTATGTTTGGTGGCCATATCCTTAGTCAATGATTTCATGGATACATAATGTATTGGTCAACAACCATGCTTTGAGTCAGTTTATTCCGAGCATCAATATTCCTGCCTCAGATATGATACAAACATAATATTTGATGTTTGTTTGCAATTTCCTCAAGGCTCTCCTACTCCATTACCCTTGCATTCATATTTTTGTAAGGTGTTTATGTTGGATCATGTTGTCATTGATGCCAATGGTTTGATTGATTGATGTCAAGTGATTGATTGATGTCAAGTGATTGATTGATGTCAAAGGATTGATTGATTGATGATTTATGTAATATAATATGTATTGTCCTTGATGAGAATGCATAGATGAAGATGGATCAATGAGTTGTCATTGGTACATGATGAATATGAATCGATGTGGTTCCATTGGTATATGTTGCATTGTTGGAAAAATGTATAGATGACTCATTGTTGTCTTATCATGATTGATAAGGTGCAAAAATGGATGAACTCCAAAGTGGTCCCCTTATGGTGAAAGCCCTCATGGGAAGACGCTTTGCAGATTGAGTTATCCTAGAAGAATGGTTGGATGACCCATGCTCTCATTATTGTCTTATCATGATTGATAAGGTGTACAAACGGATGAACTCCAAAGTGGTCCCCTTATGGTGAAATCCCTCATGGGAAGACGCTTTACGGATTGAGTTATCCTAGAAGAAAGGTTGGAGGA
>ML779698.1:849191-879154 GCA_009831015.1 Picea engelmannii | reverse complement strand
ATTGGTATATACTTGGTACATGGTTGGATGCACTTGTTTATGGTACAGGTTGATTACAGGTTGTTTGGCACAGGTTGGTGCATGGTTGATGCTCTTGTTTATGGTACAGATTGATATCTTTTGAGGATTGTTGCCTCATCTCAATTGGTGCTGAGAATGAAAGTTGAGTCTTGCATATAGATCTGGTGCTCTTGTAGATTTGTACTCTATTCAGTTGTTGCTGATAAACACCAAGGATTGTAGTCCGTAATAAAAAGAAAATTGTACAGACATCTTGTGTTCTTTGTGTTCATTGTGGTGATGACTTGTTGATGATATATTGCTGATATATGTTGCTGATATGTGCTCACATATAACTAGTTATAAATGACAACAATGGGTAATGAATAAATGTTGAATGCTAATTGATGAGTTTTTTTGCAAGAGGGAAGTTTTGGGAAAAAGAGCCCCACACTCATTCACCCCCCCTCTAAGTGTGGTAGGTGTGTCCAACAGTTTCGACCATCAATTTCTTCCCTGAACTCACACTTTAGGGGGAATCTGTTACACACCTAAATGTCAAAAGTGTCATATGCACCTCACTAAGTATAACATTCACTTTATCAAGTGTTGTATGCACCTTACTAAGTGTCACAACTTTGACACCATGGAGGAACATTTTTCATAATCCCTAAGTCATTATGGAGGAGAAAACCCATCACGAGAAAGTCAGCGCCCCCTTTCCCATGTATAGGGAGCATTGAACTCTTATCAATTCTCCCTTGCCCATGTATAGGGAGCATTGTCAATTCCTTGTTCTCAGTATTGGGGGAGAGTTGAAGTGGTCAGAGGAAGTTGCAATTAATCCACGTTATTTAAAGGGTCAGTTTCGAGAGGATGAGGTCAAGGATTCAAGTCATATCTCATGGCTCCATATTAAGTAAACTCAATATCCACAAGATAAGATAAATCCCAACTTATGGAGATAAATCCTCAACCATTTCCCAAAATACTTCATGATGGGTAAGCCTCCAACTCCTATATAATGAATGCATTCCAAGGTAAATGGGGGGAAGAGATATGAGAGCATTATAATTTTGGTATTGAAGCATTCAATAGAGGGATGGATAGGAGAGATTTGGAGGAGATTCTGCAACATCAAATTTGATTGTAAGTGTTTCATTATTTCTTTCCATTAATATATAACTTGGCCAATTTATCTTAATGTATACATTGTTCATTTCATGGATGTTTATCTTTGTCTTGTTTAAGTCTAGCACATATAAATTTACTTCTGTCTAAATATATATAGTAGAAGACGAGGATTGTATCATCTCTTATAGGAGGTATACTTCCATACTAGGAGCTTGGAGATCAAGTTCAATAGTTGGACCAGTGAGGACACCCTATAGGAAAGAGGTAATCCATCTACCTTTTTCTCTTTCTCTCTCTCTTCTGATTTCATTAATGAACATATAAATTAGTATTAAGGGGAAATTAGTGTTAATTTTTTTTCCTTTAGTCTTGGATCGAAGGAAACCTGATCCAAGGGGGATTTCAACTATCCGTAGGGGGAATTCACCACAACAAAAACAAATGTGACCCCCCTTGGATAGGTTGAAATCCCCTTGGATTGGGTTTCCTTCGATCCTAGAAAAAAGGAAAAACAACAGACACTAACTTCCCCTTAATACTAATTTATATGTTCATTAATGAAATCAAAAGAGAGAGAGAGAAAGATAAAAAGGTAGATGGAGTACCTCTTTCATGTAGGTTTTCCTCGCTACTCCAATTGTTGAACTTGATTTCCAAGCTCCTAGTATTGAAGTAGCCCTCCTACAAGAGATGATACAATCCTCTTTTTCTACTATATATCTTTAGACAAAAGTAGATTTATCTACGTTGGAATTAAACAAGACAAAGATAAGCATCTATGAAATGAAGAATGTAGACATTAAGAGAAATGCCAAGTTATATATTAATAATGGAAAAAATGGAAACTATTACAACCTTGTGATGTTGTTCCAACGTTCCTCCAATATCTCCTTTTTCTATCCCCTTCGTGCCATAAGACAATAGGTATGATTCTATGAACTATTATCTTCCCCCCATTTACCTTGGAATGCATGCATTATATAGGAGTTGGAGGCTTAACCATCATGGAGTATTTTAGGAAATGGTTGAGGATTTAGCTCCATAAGTTTGGATTTAGTTTATATCATGGATATTGAGTTTACCTAATATGGATCCATGATATATGACTCAAATCCTTGGCCTCATATTCTTAGAACTTTCCCTTAGAATAAGGTGGGCTAGCCATAACTCCATCTAACCACTTCAATGCTCCCCCAATACTGAGCATAAGGCATTGACAACACTTCCTATACATGGAAAGAGGAGGGTTGACAAGATTTAAACTCTCCCTATACATGGGAAGGGGAGAGTTGACCTTAAAAAATGGTCAAAATATCAAGGTAAAAGGCATTATTTTGACCTTCTCATGATGAGTTTTTCTCCTCCACAATGGCTATGGATTATGAAAAATGTTCTTCCATGGTGTCAAAATTGTGAAACTTAATAAAGTGCATGTGTCACTTAGTAAGGTGTATACAACACTTGATAAAGTTCATGTGACACTTAGTAAGGTGCATACGACACTTAAGTGCGACATTTGGTGGTGCGACATTTAGGTGTGTAACAACTTGTCCCCACCTACCTCTAAAACACTCTATGTTCATTAATGTCAACTCCTTACCAACAACAGTTCGATATCTAGATGGTATTTATTGATATCCCCTATTTCCCCATTGTTCTCCTCAACTCAAGCAAAGAGGTCAAGTTCTCAATATTATATACAGACCTTTAGCCTAGGGAGAAATGAGGAATTTTTTTTGACAATATTGTATTAAGATTTTTGTCTAAAGAATTTTGTTGGAACTTAAAATTGTTTCTCTTTATTTACTATTGTCATTGATAGAATAAAGATGGTCTTGCTTTCATATTGTTATATTTTTCTCAATTTTCCTTGTGTTTCTTGGGTAGGGCCCACTCAAGAGGTATCAAGGACCCTGTTACAATTTTATTTTTCTTGCATGATAATTAGTTGTTAGTTATAATTTCATTTCCTTTTGAAGATTACCATAGTCATCCATGATTAATTCCAATTTCTATCAATTTATCATTAAATGGTTAGTTTTAGCAGGTATCTTGTAGAAAGAGTCAACAACATATTAGGACACTCTTAGGTGCCATATCAAGGCTAAGAACCTCAATTATACCTTATTTTATTTTAGTCTAGATTTTTTTATGCTTCAGAAGACTCACCTTTGTTGGATTACTGAGAGGGGGCGTGAATCATTAATAGCATAATTATAATCATTTTTCTTCAAATAATCCAAATTTTATATCAATGCATAATTATTATCCAATAATGAGCGATAAGAAATGAACAATCACAGACATGCACAATACACTAGTGTTTTACATGGAAACCCAAATCGGGAGAAAACCACAAAATGATTTTTCTTATATGTCTTGAAGAATTACATTCATTGGAAGCACCAACTTCCTTTGTTTTCTAGATGCAACTGGAAGGAGGCTCTAACCCCCTAGTTTCTTAGGCTATAACTTGAGGGAAGCTCCAACTCCCCAATTCTCTGGCTATAACCAGAAGGAGGCTACAACCCCCTATGTTCTCCGGCTACAACCGAAAGGTGTCTACAACCACCTGTCCTTGCCCCGTCCAACCACCTTGAAGTAGAAGTAGAATGATGGAATCACTGTCACAATATCACTGTGAGATATACCGCTGTAAACCTATACCAATAAACCTGAACCATGCATCAACCATGCATCAAATTGTACCTCAACCTGTACCATAAATAAGTGCATCAACCATGCACCAACTTGTACCAAACAATCTGTAATCAACCTATACCATAAACAAGTGAAACCAAACATGTACCAAGTATGTACCAATCATGTGTTAACTAGTCATCAATTACAACTCATCAATATGTACCAACATCATCAACAATAAACCTAATGTATGTGCCACCTCATCAACTACTTGTCTCAACCATGTACCCAACTTGTACCTCAACCAAAAGACCTCATCAATTTCATCATCCAAATATGATTTATAACTCTGTAATAGACCTGGTGTATATTATCACATACCTGTAGACCTTTCTTAACTTTAAACAACAAGAGACTAGAATTTACATCAAACTTTTCTTTAGTCTCACATGACTAGTTTTGGATTAGTCAACAACACTAACTTGAAATAATCATAACTTTGTACTTGTAATGAATAAATATATAAATCTGATATGCAATGTTATTCAATGTGTTTTATGCAATTCCTCCAGGTTTCACTACTTGGAACCTCTAAAAAAATTTGTTATAGAAAAAATGGCATACCTTGCTGAATTCTGTCTTATTCTAGAGAGCGACCTTGTAGAATGTTCCCTACACGAAATATTTGTTGAATAGATATGAAAATTTTACAAAAAATAATAAATATTGTACCCTAATCAACGCATTTTTTCTTACTGAATTTGGATCTGTTATGAATAAGTTATGACGTTTTGACCCGAAACACTTGTTTTTGACTAGTTTCAGGACTAGCCATAGACCCTCTTTTCCACAGAGTGTAACTCCAAAAATACAACGACCCACAAGCTAAATTGTTTACCACAGATACTTGGATATGTTTCCGCAATGGTATAGGAATTTCATGGTCTGAATCATTCTAGAAAAAGATTTATTGCAAAAATGGTGAGATAACCAGTAAATAACATACCTTAGAAAGCATCATCAAAAGAATTTATCCTTCCTTGAATTCTGGCCTTCTTTTCTTCACCTTCCATCAGAAATTTATCTTAGATATCCTTTGGTTACCTCAGAAACCTATAGGTATTCAATATTCTCAAGTTTATCTAAAATGAGAGAGCCTTGCCTCTTATTTATACTCTCCAAGTAGCTTCCTTAAAAACAACTTCTAGGTCACTTTGCCCACTTTCCTTATTTTAGGGTTAACCCACTTCTAATTTCTCCATTAAATTTATTATTTAAATAATTTATTTTGTATTCACTTTGAATTATAGTACACTCATCAATTCACTTTATTATTTACCTTCTAAAATCTCTTAAACCACTTTGACTACTTTGACCTTTTGGGGCTTCTAGATGACATAAGAGGGTCCTCCAACTTCGTAAGGCCATAAATATCAAACTGTGAGGAGTTATGTGACGTTCCACATACCAACAAAATTTGAATGACATGTAGCATTCATATAGAATAGTATTACATGAAAATATATCAAAACACATACCATTATCCATCAAACAAAATTGGGTCCATTACCCAAACCCGGGTTCTCCAACTTCTCATGGCCAAGACTCTCTAACTGTGAGGAGTTATGTGACATTCCACATACCATCGGAAATGACATGAAAAAAACTATCCATATAGGATAGTTTCAATGAAAAATTCACTGACCTTAATCTCATTATTCCACAAATAAGCATGGGTTCTCTAACCATACTTCTAGGATAACTCAATCCGCAAAGCATCTTCCCGTGAGGGATTTCACCATAAGGGGAACACTTTGGAGTTCATCCATTTCTACTTATTATAAACCATGAAAAGAAAATAACGAGTCATCTTTACTTCAAACAATCTTGGGTCCATTACCCAACCTTTGTGCTACAGGGCTTTCTTCAAGGGTTGACATTAATGACAACCAACCTTAATCAACAATCTTCGCCTTTGGAATTGATGGAAACACTCTTATGAAATAATGAAATCATATCACTCATGATCCCCATGGAACCATGCCTCTGTCCTCTACATTTGATAAATCTCTCCCACTTTGTCATCAATGGAAAATGTATCTTTCCATCTGGGGCTACTCCCCCTGATTGAACTGTATTCTTATGGTGCTTCCTCTTGTACATATAAGACATATAAGATAAACATTCAAAATCATTCATTTTGGAGTATAAATAACTCAGAGTCTCTAGTGAAGATGCTCAAAGGCTTCCCATGGAAGTGGTTTTGTAAATATGTCTACCACTTGTTCTTTTGTGCCCACATACTCAACTATGATCTTCTTTTCTGCAACCTATTCCCGTAAAAAGTGATACTTGATTGGAATGTGCTTCATCTTGGAGTGCATCACTGGATTCTTTGAGATACTGATGGAGCTTGTATTATCACAATAGATTGGAATGAACTCATCTTACTTAACCTGTATATCTGTCAGAGTTTGTTTCATCCAAAGAACTTGTGTACAACATGATGTTGCTGCAATGTACTCTACCTCAGCTGTAGATAAGGATACTGGTGATTTTTTCTTGCTTAGCCATGATACTAAAAACTCACCCAAGTAGAATGATACTCCACTGGTGCTTCGTCGGTCATCAATACAACATTCCCAATTTGCATCTATGTAGGCAATAAGTGATAGATCCTTTCCTTTTGGATACCATAATCCAAACTCTCCTGTTCCTTTGAGATATTTGAAAATCCTCTTCACTGCCAATACATGTGATTCCTTTGGTGTTGCTTGAAATCGTGCCACCTGTCCAACTGCCTACATTACATCTAGTTTGAATGTTATCACATATAGTAGGTTTCCAATCATTGACTTGTATTGCCTCTGATCTGTAGACTTCAAATCATCATATTTTCTCAACTTGCAACTGGTTTGCATGGGAGTGATAATTGGTTTTCAATCTTCCATACCGAACCTTTGTAGCATTTCTCTGATATAATTGGTTTGATAAATAAAAATTCCTTGGTAGATTTGGCGTATCTGAAGTCCCATAAATAAGGATAGTTCTCCAAGTAATGACATTTCAAATTCATTCTACATATCTTTGCAAATTTCTAGCTTAACCTGTCCTCATCACTACCAAAAATAATATCATCAACATAAACTTCAATTAATAAAATATTACCTTGACTTACTTTGATGTAGAGGTTGTTGTCTGCACTTCCTTTTCTGAACCTTGCATGTTGTAGATACTTATCCATTCTAGAGTACCATGATCTAGGAGCCTATTTTATACTATACAAGGACTTCTTTAATTTACACACATAATCTGCGTTTTCTGACAACTGAAATCCGTTTGGTTGTTCAATGTAGACTTCTTCTTCAAGTTCCCCTTTTAAAAAAGATGATTTTACGTCCATTTGATACATTTTAATATTTTTGGAGCATGCATAAGCTAAAATAAAATGGATTGCTTCCATTCTGACAACTGGGGAAAATATCTCTTCAAAGTTGATTCCTTCAACCTGTGCATATCCTTTACATACCAATCTAGCTTTGTTCCTTGTAACTTGTCCATCTTCATTCAATTTATTCCTGAAGACCCACTTTGTGTCGATCACATTCTTATTCTTTGGTCTTGGAACCAGTTCCCAAGTGTCATTTTTCTCTATTTAATGCAATTCTTCATCCATGACCTTATTCCAAGATTCATCCTTGATGTCTTCTTCAAAACAATTTGGTTCAATTGTAGATAAGAGTGATAGGTGTGTTTGTTCTGGTAAATGGATTCTTCTTCTAGTCTCAACTCGTGCATCTTTGTTTCCGATAATCTGATCTGAAGGATGATTCTTTTGTACTCATTTATTGGGTGTCTTTGGAGACACTTGTTGAACTTTCTCTTTTTCTTATGTTGGATTCTCTTCATCTTCCTGTTCTACTTCTTTTTCATTTTCTGCTTCTTCTTCTAAGGGTTGTTTCATTGATTTATTTTCTTCCTTTGATTTTGGTATGCATGTTTCATCAATTGTTACATTGATGCTTTCCACAACTTTGTTCAATCTTATATTGTAACACTTGTATTTTTTCCTTATACTTGAGTAACCAACAAGTACTCCTTTGTCCACATGAGAGTCAAACTTTCCCATTCCACCATCTTCTCTTTTGATATAGAATTTGCTTCCAAAAACTCTAAAGTGATTTACATTTGATGGTCTTCCTTTCCATAGTTCATAAGGAGTTTTGTTAGTGTTGTTTCTAAGCATTAATCTATTTTGAATGTGAACTATTGTATGCACTGCCTATGTTCAAAAAATATCTTTCAATTTTGAATCCATTAACATTGTTCGACCATTTCCTGTACTTTCATATTCTTTCTTTCAACAACTCCATTCCATTGAGGTGTCCTAGCAATGGAGAATTGCCTTTTTATTCCATGATTGTTGTAGTAGTCCATAAATTCCTTTGAGGTGAAAACGCCTCCATTATTAGATCTCAAGGATTTGATTTTTGAATCCATTTCATTTTCAACCATTTCCTTGTATATCTTGAAGTTTTCAAAATCTTCTGACTTTTTCTTAAGAAAGAAAACTGCAGTCATTCTTGTATAATCATCAACTAATAACATGAATTATTTCTCACCTTTTAAGCCCTTTGTTTTAGTTGGTCCAACTAGATCAGTATGCACAATTTCCAGTGGTTTTGTCATTGAATATTCCTTTGATTTAAACCTAGTCTTTGTGTTCTTTCCTTGTTGGCAATGCTTGCATAAAGTGTTGGTTGGTTTTGTGATCTAGGGCATTTCTTTGACTGCTTCTCTTTTGTTGACTTTGACAAGGTTATAAAAATGTATGTTCCCCATTCTTCTGTGCCATAGCTAACATTCATCTTCCTTTCCTAGACAACACTTTTCATTTCCAATTTCACTTAACACATATATGTTTCTTGAAGTTCTTGCAGCTGTAGCGACCAATTTCCATGAACCTTCTTTTCTTATCTCACACTTTTGTGAATTGAAAGTAACTTTATGAACTTGGTCACGCATTTGACTCACACTTAGAAGATTATGTTTCATATCTTCTACTAGTAGAACATTTTATGCCTTTTCATTCTTGTTCCCAATTCAGACTGTGCCTTTTCCAATGATTTTGGCTGAATCATCATTTCCGAAGGAGACTGGTCCATCTCTTTCCTTTCGTAATGTAAGAAACTTGTCTCTATCACCTGACATGTGTTTTGAACATCCACTGTCAACATACCAATCATGTTTCTTCTGCTTAGTTGTTAGAGAAATTGTGCATTCTTCATTGCTATACTGATCTTGCTTTCTTATCCATGTCATTTTATGAGGTTCCTGTCTGTGACAATTGTTATTCTGTTGAGGTTCTTTAGGAAGGAATTTCATTTTTCAATCTTTGGCCACGTGTCCAAAATTGTTACATTTTTAACATTCCACTTTAGTTCTCAAAGATTCAAACCTGTTGTAACTTCTTCTTTGTGTTTCACTAGGTCTTCTTGAATAACCCCTTTGTGTATGACTCTCAAAGTTGTTATTGTTCATGTTGTTAGCTCTACAATTCACAACATTATGTCCAAAATTATTACATGCATAACATAAACCAAAAAATATAGTTTGATACCCAAGAGTTGAAGATCTTCTGAAAGGAGGTGCTCTTATGAATCTTTCTTCTTATTGAGGCCTATCTATCTGTTGTTGATTCTGAAATCTGAATCTTCTTGGTGGAGGAGTGTCCCTGTAATCTTCCTTGTATATCTTCCTATCCCCTTTGATTGTTTCTGCATAACTTTTTGGATATGTTTCTTGCTCTATTGTTTTGGATCTTGATCCCTTTTCTATTTGATTGTATCTAAGTCCGGACTTGTCAAGATGAGATTTTTGACTACTGATAATATTATCCAGAACTTTTGAGCTATTCTGCATATTTTTCTTTTGAATATCCTTTCTTAGTGCGACAATATATGCTTCCAAGTTTCCAATGATCCTGTCCTTTTATTCTATCTTTTCTTTGAGTGCTTCATCAATTATTTTATTTTCTTCTATTTGAACCTTCAATTTTGTGATCATTTGTTCTAGTTCTTGAGTATCCTTTTTCTTGTCTAGTTCTGCTTGTAGTTTCTTGTTTTTATTCTTTTCTCTTCTGATAACTTCTATGGCACGTATCAATTCTTCTTGATAGTCAACTTCTGCATCTTCAATTTTTTTTTTTGACTTTTTCATATTCTTCTTCAGCTTGTTTAATTTCTTCTTCGACTTCTTCATATTCTTCTTCGTCTTCTTCATATTCTTCTTCAGAGTCTTCTTTGTCAAAGTATTTTACTGCCATGAATAGAACTCTTCCTATCTCACTATCACTGACTTCATACTCATTTGATGATGATATGTCTTCTTTGGTGCATAAGCTTTAATTGAAAACTTTCTTTGTAGTTCTTTTTCCTTTATATGTGTGTTTTCCTTTTGAGTAAACTTCATTATTTCTCTTTTTCTTATGAGGACATTTATTAGCAAAATGACCAATACCATCACAATTAAAACATATTAAAGGAAGCTTACCTCTATACCTACTTTCATTTCTCTTGTTCAGTCTTTTGAGGAAGTTGGCCACTTCTTCACCGTCTTCTGAGACGTCACTTCTACTGCTATATTCTTCTTGTTCCTTTTTATTTTGCTTTGATCTTTTGGATGCTTTGAAGGCTACTTCTTTTACATCTGGATTTTCTTGTTCAGTTCTCATTTCATATGCTATGAATATTCCGTGCAGTTCGTCCATTCTTATTGAGTTTAGATCTGATCTTTCTTCTAATTCTGATATCTTAGGGTTAAATATCATAGGAAGATATCTTAGTACCTTTTGAACAATTATAGATTCTTCGATTTCTTCTCCCAATATTATGATTTCATTCACTGTTTCACCAACTCGTAAGAAGTAGGCTGCAATATTCTCATCTTCCTTCATTTTTAGTTCTTCGAACTGACCTCTATAAGTTTGAAGCTTTGCTGCTTTGACTTTTGTATCTGCTTCATAAATATTTCGAATCTTGTCCCAAATCTCTTTAGCAGATTTACAATGTGCAACTTTGGTGAATACTGTATCACTGAAACCATTCAAAAGTGCATTTTTGGATTTTGAATTATTCTCACCGAGTTTCACTTCTTTGTCATTTGTTGGTGGAACTGTTGGTGTTGTGTATCCATCTACAATTGATTTCCAAGCTTGAAATCCCTATGCCTGTATATATGTCTTCATCCTTATGCTCCAAAAAACATACTTTTGTCCATCAAACTATGGTATTCCATTTTTATACAAGTTGGTACTCTCCATGATCTACCTTTGAGTGATTACACTGATTTCTGAAGGAACCTTCTCTGATACCAATTGTTGGATTACTGAGAGGGGGGGGTGAATCATTAATAGCGTAATTATAATCCTTTTTCTACAAATAATCCAAGTGTTATATCAATGTAGAATTATTATCCAACAATGACCAATAAGAAATGAACAACCACACACATACCAAGTACACCTGTGTTTTACATGGAAACCCAAATCGGGATAAAACCATGAAATGATTCTTCTTATATGTCTTGAATAATTATGTTCATTGGAAGCACGAACTTCCTTTGTTTTCCAGTTGCAATTGGAAGGAGGCTCCAACCCCCTAGTTTCTCGAGCTACAACCTAAGGGAATCTCCAACTCCCTAATTCTATGGCTACAACTAGAAGGAGGCTACAACCCCCTATGTTCTCTGGCTACAATGGGAAGGTGGCTACAACCACCTATCCTTGCCCCGTCCAACCACCCTGAAGTAGAAGTAGAATGATGGAATCACTATCACACTATCACTGTGAGACATACCAATGAAAAACCTGAACCATGCATCAACCATGCATAAAACATGCATCAACCTGTGATAAACCTATACCATAAACAAGTGCATCGACCATGCACCAACCTGTACCATAAACAAGTGCATCAACCATGCACCAACATGTACCAAACAATCTATAATCAACTTGTACAATAAACAAGTGAAACCAAACACATACCAAGTATGTACCAATCATGTGTCAACTATGAATCAACTATGAATCATCAATATGTACCAACATCATCAACTATACACTTCATGTATGTGCCAACTCATCAACTACTTCTCTCAACCATGTACCCAACTTGTACCTCAACCAAAATCCCTCATCAATTTCATCATCCAAATATGATTTATAACTCTGTAATAGACCTGGTGTATATGGTCACATACCTTCAAACCTTCCTTAACTTTAAACAACAAGAGACTAGCATTTACATCAAACTTTTCTTTAGTCTCACATGACTAGTTTTGGATTAGTCAACAACCCTAACTTGAAATAATCATAACTTTGTACTTGTAATGAATAAATATCTAAAAATGATACAAATTTTTCTTCAGTGTGTTTTATACAAGTCCTCCAGGTGTCATTACTTGGAAGCTCTCAGAAAAGTAGTTATAGAAAAAATGGCATAACTTGCTAAATTCTAGCTTATTCTAGAGAGTGACCTTGTAGAGAGTGCCCCGCGTGGAATATTTTTTAAATCGATATGAAACTGCTGCAAAACATGATATAGACTGTAATCTAACCAAATTTTTCTATCTAACTAAATTTGGATCTTTTATGAATATGTTACGACGTTTTTACCCGAAACACTTGTTTTTGACTAGTTTCAGGACTAGCCACAAACCCTCTTTTCCACAGAGTGTAACTCCAAAAATACGATGACCCACAAGATGAATTTTTAACAAAAAATACTTGGATATATTTTCTCAATGGAATAGAAATTTCACGGTTTGAATCATTCTAGAAAACAATTTATTGTGAAAATGGTGAGATGACCTGTAAATAACATAAATTAGAAAGCATCATCAAAAGAATTTATCCTTCCTTCTAATTCTAGCCTTCTTTTCTTCACCTTCCCTCAGAAATTCATCTTAGATATCCTTTGGTTACCTCAGACACCTATATTTATTCAATATTCTTAAGTGTATCTAAAATGAGAGAGCCTTTCCTCTTATTTATACTCTCCAAGTAGCTTCCTTAAAAACATCTTCTAGGTTACTTTGCGCACTTTCCTTATTTTAGGGTTAACCCACTTCTAATTTCTCCATTAAATTTATTATTTAAATAATTTATTTTGTATTCAATTTGAATTATAGTACACTCATCAGTTCACTTTATTATTTACCTTCTAAAATCTCTTAAACCACTTTGACTACTTTGACCTTTTGGGGCTTCTAGATGACATAAGAGGGTCCTCCAACTTCGTAAGGCCATAACTGTCAAACCATGAGCAGTTATGTGATGTTCCACATACCATCAGAAATGGAATCACATGTACCATACATATAGAATAGTATTACCTGCAAATATATCAAAACTCATACCATTATCCATCAAACAAACTTGGGTCCATTACCCAAACCTGGGTTCTCCAACTTCTCATGGCCATAACTCTCTAACTGTGAGGAGTTATGTGACGTTCCACATACCACCAGAAATGGAATGACAAGAAATATCCATATAGGATAGTTTCAATGACAAATTCACTGACCTTTATCTCATTATTCCACAAATAGTCATGGGTTCTCTAACCATACTTCTAGGATAAATCAATCCACAAAGCATCTTCCTGTGAGGGATTTCACCATAAGGGGACCACTTTGGGGTTCATTCGTTTCTACTTATTATCAACCATGAAAATACAATAACAAGTAATCTTTACATCAAACAATCTTGGGTCTATTACCCAACCTTTTTGCTATGGGGATTTCTTCAAGGGTTGACATCAATGACAACCAACCTTATCCTTTTAGGCTTCTTTTTGGCTTCCCTTAGGAGTTTCTTGTAGAACTGGTAGAGTTCCTATAGAAACTTCCCGTAGGATTTTTTTAGCTTGAAATTTCAATTTATCTTAATATTATTTTCATGAAAATAACAATAAACAATAATAATACATATGACTTTCTTTTTATTCAATGGTTAGGCACATAGTAGCTCATCTAGTCCATGCACTATTTTAACTTATTTAATTACATGTTTCCATCATACATTAGAAAGAATTCATATTTTGCATTGAATTTTATTTTCATGGTTTAGTATGATTTATTTCATGCCATTAGATTAAATTCCTTTTTCTACAATCTAGATTACTCTCGCTCTTCAAATTTTGTGTGTTTTTCATTCAAGCAGTAGTTTAAAGTTTATTTTTGTCCTTACATTTCTCTATACCATTTCATACATTTCAACCCTTGATCAATCTCAAACCTATAATAATGTCAGTGAAAACTACATATACATTTCATAACACCTCTCAAGTTTGTATGAACCTCGGGTTAAAGTAAAGTAAGAAAATAAGGATGCAGTAGCATTATTGTTGTTATTCCTAGGACCATCACTTTTTTCCATCATTGTCAGGGAGGTGCTAAAGTATGCATATCATTTTCCTTTTTGTTTTATTTTGTGTGACTTGGAGAAGTAGAAAATATACCTCAGTCGCAAGGCCAACCTCACTATAGAATTTATGTAGTGTAAAATCCCAAGTGCTTTCACTTCGAGTGAGTATTGTTATCTCCTTGTCACACTCTTTGCATTTTAGGATTATATATTAAAAAAGAAACAAATTTTCACTTTCTTTTAATTTCATGAATGATTGGACCTAGAGATAGAAAATAATTTTTTTTACCAAAAACCCCCACCCCAAAGACAGGTCCAAGAAATCTAGAGATTGGTCCTGAAACTGTTGAAAGTTTCTTAGAATGGGAAGTTAGAGAATTTGAAAATATTTCAGAAGAAGATCAATCTCACTCACCTCATTCCATGGTTGGTGAAAAAGATATGGTACAAGTATTTGAGTTTCCCATACATGAATCCAATGGAGAGACTACGATGAAAAATATTAATCCTTCTGCATTACATCATTTTCATGGATTTGTTCCTGAATATCCTAAAAATTTCTTGTTTGAGTTTACAGTTATATGTAGGATATATGATTATACTACTGATGAAAAGAATCTCAAACTTTTTCCTTCTAGCGTGAAGAATTAAGCTCTAAGATGGTGTTAACACCATGATTTTCATAGCTAAGGTTAGAGGTTTGTCAGCAGTTTGCAAAGTCATTCCTGTTAGCACCAATATTGTTTTTATGCTTGACATCACCTAACATCTCCAAGGGTCATCTTCAAAAGGAAGATTTATCATTTATTATTTCCATTTCCATTTGAAAATGCGCACTGCCAAAATTTGTTGCGCATTTCCTAGAGGATTTCACTGCGTGGAGGATGCTATCGCACAGAGGGTGTTGTCACACATGGGATGTTTTCGCATAGAGGATGTTATCACGCATGGGATGTTTTCATGCAAAGGATGTTGTCACATAGAGGATGCTTTCACGCGGAGGATGTTGTCGCGTAGAGGATGCTGTCGCGCAAAGGATGTTGTCGCACAAAAGATGTTGTCACGCATAGAATGTTGTTGCGTAGAGGATTTTGTCACACAGAGGATGTTGTCATGCATATGATTTTCAGAGAATGTTGTCGTGCATATAATGTTGTCACGCAAAGGATGTCGTCATGCAAAGGATGTTGTCACACAGAGGATGTTGTCACGTAGAGGATGTTGTTGCGTAGAGGATGTTGTCGTGCAGAGGATGTTTTCACACAGAGGATGATATCGTGCACATGATTTTTTCGTGCACATTATGTTGTCATGAAGAGGATGTTGTTTCACATAGGATGTTGTCACACATAGGATTTTCCTGAGCACAGGCTACAGGGCGCGCTGCGTAAATGATTGGTTTAGTGCTCAACTTCAAGATCACGTTTTGATCAACTGGAGAGGAATTTTGAAAATCCTCGAGAGGTTTTCGTCGAGGAAAAACAAAGTAATAAAAACATCTCTCATATTTTCAAAAGGTGTCATGGATTAAAATATTTGAAGGAATATTTGAGCCCTATTTTTCAGTTTTCATGATTTCCTGTTTGAGACATGTTTTTGCGACACACATTTCGACCATCTTGAGATGAATTTCAAGAAACTGAGAGAGGGTTTTCTATAAAAATATATTACCTACAAAATTAGTTCTCATATCTTACACAACTGTTACATTTTGAGAATTATAAGTGGCATTTTGAAGCCTATCTTTCATAATTTCATCTCCTGAAAAGCAAGAAATCAGTGAAACGTGTCATTTTTTGTTTGTCACTATTTTTATTTTGGGAAAGGGGTCGGGATTGAAAATGGTGAGATGGAAATAACCCTGGTATATATATTTCATATTTTAAATGTAAACTAGGTTGGTTGGAAAAACAATGTAGACAAGACTATCGATTGTAGCTTTGAATTTGACTGAAACTGAATGCAAAGGTCCTGAAGATTTGATGAAAATATTCCAATGGTAGAAGTTTCATGTATTGTATTATCTCTTTGCGTACGTGATTTAATGTGTTCTTTATATTCATATTTGTATTCTGTCTAAATCGGAACATGATTTCGAATCTAGAATTCATCGTGCGGTGCTCTAGATTCGTGCCATTTAGACAACTATGTTTCTTCTAAGCGAACTTCAAATTCATCCCCAATAGTGCTCTGATTTGATTCATGTGTTTTTATCTCACCAAAAACAACAATTTTTAACTGAAATATTGTTTCTTACTTAGCCTTTATCCTCTTAGGTTTAGTTACTAAGTCATTTGTTTCTATCGTCTTCTTAAATCGACCCCATAGCCCAAGGTCTTGATTTATTTCGCCAATAGAACCAGAAATATTGTATAAAAGTGTTAAATCTAGCCAACACTTTAAATACATACCCTATACAGAGACAAAGTCTCAGAGAGAGCCCTCTCTAGGTAGGAAAGGCTAGCTTTTGGCCTCAAAGTTGTTTTGTAGGTTGCCTCTGTCATTTGTTTTCTTAGTCGAACGAAGTTTACAGAGTGCTAACATTCTGGCGTTGTTGTCGGGGACGAAATTGAAAATTTTCCCTTGGAAAGAATGACATGGTTGAGTTATGAGGTCTGAGAGTAGCAAACACTTAGGTACATATTGGTTGTATTCCTTCTATGGCGACTCCACACATCATAAAATTAGTTTGAAGGTGATTCCACTTGCAGAAGAATCCAGAGCTAAAGTTTGCATGGCGACTCCAATCAAGATTCGAATGTGATTCAAAGACTCCACTAGAGTATGAGACCTGTTGACAGAGATATGGAAGAGCAGTATGGAAAAATTAGGTACTCGATCTTAAGTTTAGTTCAAGAAGTACTTTTTTGTTTTATCAATATCTTCTTGTCCTTTCCTGATTTTTTCAAAATAATATTTCTTCACTTACTGCGTTCAAATGAATCCCAAAGATCTACCCTTGTATATACTTCATTGCAAATTGTAGGTATACCTCCTTCTTGTATAATTGATATTCAGCAAGCTCCTTCCTCTGAACCATATGATGTTCATGATCATTATTGTGAGCTTAATGAAACCAAAGTTGATGTTGTACCTTTTGTTCTTAATCTTGCACCCTCCAATATTCAAGAAAGATACAATCCTCTTAAATTGCCTTCTAGTTTTCATGAATTTCCTCTGAAACATCATAAGTAACTTCCTAGGTTTGATAGAGATCTTGATGGACATTCAGCTGAAAAACATATTCAAGTCTTTGAGCATTTTATAGACCTTTTTGAGATTGAACATGATGATGTGTCTATGAGGGTCTTTTCTCAATCCTTACAAGGAGATGCCAAAGCATGGTTTAGAAATTTGCAGCCTCAGTTGATTAGCTCGTGGGATGAATTGAGGGAATATTTCCGTAGATTTTGGGGTGAGAGAAAGTCATGGAATCTACTTCTTTCAGATTTTTATTCCATGAGAAGAATGAAATATGAAACCATCTCAAATTTCAGTAGGAGGTTTTCTAGTCTTTATTATAAACTACCTAAAGAAGTCCAACCTCTTGAAGTTGTTGACATGCTCCATTATGTAACAACATTTCAATTAGACTTGTATTTTGTTCTGATGGAGAGGAAGTCTATGTCTTTGCAACAGATGTTCAATAATTCTCAGGAAGTGGAAGACAATCTTCAAGCATGTCAGAGGCTGCAAAATCAGAATTTAAAGAGTGTTGCAAATACATAGAACGATGGTGTAGCAGAAGAACATGAGATTATGCATAAACAAGAAGCCGATTTACATCCCGATCTTTGTCATCATGAGAAAGAAACTGATTTTTTTATGTATGCACTTGTATACAACCATAAATGTGAATTTGTAGATCACCCGCAAAAGAACAAGCCACTTCCTCAATTTTCCTGTTTGATGACATTACATAGATTTTTTTCAAACCCAGGTATAATGAGTACAATGATGACTACGAGGTTGAATTTTCAGAACAAGAAGTTTCACTTTCCAAATATGAAAATGACTTCTTTCAGAAATCCAAAGAAATCGACAAATGTGCATATTACAATAGTGAAGAAAATGAAGAAAGTTTTGAATGAGGTGAAAGAACTTTGCCATTGTGTTTTGCTTCTTTCAAATTGCTGAAGAAAAATGTCTATAATGTTTCGAATCATAAATCCTCTAGGAATATTGTTGAATATGAAGAAACCAATGGACTTGCCAATGAAAATTATCTTCCATTATTTTTTTCTTCCTTTGAATTGCTGAAAGTAAATCATAGGATAATAGAGGAAGCAGGGAAGTCTGATTGCATTCACAGTGACACTGTTTTATATGAGAAAATTGTTATCAATGAGGAGGGCCAACAAACTTCTCATACATTTAATGACCCTATTGTTGATTACATGGCAGGTTATTTCAGTTCATATTTGCAGCCTGTGATCAACAAACATCTTGGAAATAAAGATGGTCGTCAATCAACATCAGTGTTAGATATGGATTGCTTGCCACCAGGTGTTTCATTTCAGCCAACACTGTCTTCTGATTTAGAAGAATGTTATTTACAACAATCTCAATAGATTTTGTAGCCTCTTTGTGGAAATCAATAGGTTGAATTACATGAAAACAAGGATGTAGTGGAAGGGGTGAAACATGATTGTTGTTTTATTCATGTTTTTGATGATCCATTTGCAGTTTTGTTGGAGGCAGTAAACAATCCCAATGTTTTTAATTTTTTGAGCTTTGAATTTGTAGATAAATTTTTGAATGAGTTATCAGTAAACAAGATTTGGAGAAATCATGTGCAAATAAATCAAACCATGGATAAAGTGCTTGCATGGTTGCATTGGCATTTTGATTTCACTTGATTGGCATTTTTTTCAGTAGTTAGGGTAGGTAGGTGTGAATAAGCTTAGCATGGCGAGCATTTCTTTTAGCATTTTTCAATTTGTATTTTCAGTTTGGGTTTAGTTCAATTGTAGAATAAGTTTGTGGTGAAACAGATTACAGGTTTCAGATCACAATATATGGCTTGGGAACAACCCAATGGATAAGGCACCTGGTATACTGTTCTTTGCTACCTCACAGGGAGGATAGCATCCCCATTGGAGCCAATTGTTAGCACCATGATTTTCATAGCTAAGGTTAGAGGTTTGTCAGTAGTTTTCAAATTCATGCCTGTTAGCACCAATATTTTTTTTATGCTTGGAATCACCTAACATATCCAAGGGTCGATTTCCAAAGGAAGCTCTATCATTTATTATTTCCATTTCCATTTGAAACTGTGCGCTGCAAAATTTGTTGTGCATTGCACAGAGGATTTCACTGCGTAGAGGATGTTGTCACGTATATGATGTTGTCACACATAGGATGTTGTCACACATGGGATGTTGTCATGCAGAGGATTCTTTCATGCAGAGGATGTTGTCGCGTAGAGGATGTTGTTGAACAGAGGATGCACTCACGCAGAGGATGTTGTCGCACATAGGATGTTATCGCGCAAAGGATGTTTTCATGTAGAGGATGTTGTCATGCAGAGGATGTCATTTCACAAAGGATGTTGTCGCATAGAGGATGTTGTCGCGTAGAGGATGTTGTCACACAGAGGATTTTGTCACACAAAGGATGTTTTCACGTAAAGGATATTGTCATGCATGGGATTTTGTCACATAGAGGATGCCATCGTGCAGAGGATGCTTTCATGTAGAGTATGTTGTCATGCATAGGATGTTGTCACACATAGGATTTTCTTGCAAACAAACTACAGGGTGCACTGCGTAAATGATTGGTTTAGTGCTCAACTTAAAGATCATGTTTTGACAAACTGGAGAGGAATTTTGAAAATACCCAAGATTTTTTTGTTGAGGAAAAACAAAATAATAAAAACCTCTTTCATATTTTCAAAATGTGTCACGGATTGGGATATTCGAAAGAATATTTGAGCCCTATTTTTTAGTGTTCATGATTTCCTATTTGAGACATGTTTTTGCGACACGTATTATGGCTAGATGGATATGAATTTAAAGAAACCAAGAGAGGTTTTTCTCTACAACAAGATTACCTACAAAAACAATTGTTATATTTTACACATATATTACAATTTGAGAATTACAAGCAGCGTTTTGAAGCATATTTTTCATAATTTTGCCTCCTAAAAAGCAGGAAATCAGTGAAATGTGTCATTTTTGTTTGTAATTGTTTCAATTTTGGGAAAAAGGTTGGGATTCAAAATGGTGAGATGGAAAGGAACTTGGTCTATATATTTCATATTTTAAATGTAATCTAGGTTGGTTGGCAAAGTAGTGTAGACAGTGACTATCGAATGTAGCTTTAAACTTGATTGAAACTGAATGCAAAGGTCTTGAAGCTTTGACGAAAAAGATTCTAATGGTAGCAGTTTGACGTATTATATTCTCTCTTTGAATACATGCTTTCCTGTGTTCTTTATATTCATATCTATATTCTTTCTAAATTGAAACGTGATTTTGAATCTAGAATTCACAGTGCTCTAGATTCACGCCATTTAGACAATTATTTTTCTTCTAAGAAAACTCTAAATTCATCCCCAGCAGTGCTCCGAGTTGCTTCATGTGTTTTTCTCTCGCCACACACAACGATTTTTAACTAAAATATTATTGCTTACTTAGCCTTTATCCTCTCAATTTCAGTTACTAAGTCATTTGTTTCTATCATTTTCTTAAATTGACCCCATATCCCAAGGTCTTGCTTTATTATGCCAATAGAACCATAAATATCATATAAAAGTGTTAAATATAACCAACAGTTTAAATCCATACGCTATATAGATAAAAAGTCTCAGAGAGAGCCCTCTCCATGTCGGAAAGGCTATTTTCTGGCCTCAAAGTTGGTTTGTAGGTTGCCTCTGTCATTCGTTTTCATAGTCGAACGAAGTTTACAAAGCGCTAATAGATGGTTCATGAGATTGAAGGGAAATAATATCACAACTTGGGATCAAATGAAAAATACCTTAAGTACAAGGGATGAGATATTTAGAATGACTCAAGGAACTCATGAATCTCTAGAAGACTTTGAAGAGAGATTTCAACTAAGCTACAAAAGAGCTCAAAATTGTACTCTGGATGAAGACTCAGTCAGTATTATCTTACTCATAGGAGTAAGATAGGATCTCATGGAAACATTGAATCTCCTATCCAATGGAGATATTTATCAATTACACTATGATGATATCAAAAGAATATTCAAAAACCATTCAAGATCCTCAAGAAATAAAGGTAGAAGTAGTAGAGGTTTGGTACCTCAATATTCTAACCCTATAACTCATATAAAAAATTAATTAGGAAGGTTAATAGAAGATATTAAAACTGGAATTTTTCATTCTTTAGCCATACAAATGGATACTTTCTAGATTAAGAAGAAACAAGAGGAATCAAAGAAGGCATTGACTATCTATTTCCCTAAATGCACTAAAAAACATCCTAGAAATGAGTTCCCTCTAGACCTTATAGATGTTTGTGGTATTTGTGAAGAAAATCATCCAAATAACAAATTTCCTTCTTTTCCATGATTGAAATTTACATTTTGAGGAGTAGAGGAGAATGTGGAATCACTATACTTCATTGATCAATGGAGGCCTGGAGCACCAAGACCCTTCCAAATAAGTTTTAATTTCAATCCCACTTAAAATTTTGGTGCATATAAAATTCAAATGTCTTCTCAACCGCGGTATAATCCCAATCCATCTCCTTGGAAAAATATAAATCTTTGGCAATATCAAGGACCACTAGGTCCTCCTCCATACCAATCCTTTCCTAGCATGCCACAAAAAAAAAAACATAGTGGAGTCAACCTCTACAAGGATGGAGGCCACAAAATTTCCAGAAACCAACATTAATGTCTCCTTCACCTCAAGCCAATAACACTACTCAAAATAATGTTCCTCCTAAACAACTTCAACTACTTGCTTAACCAACTCCAAATCCGAATATCAAGCAGGTTCAACCCATGTACAACAATGAAACAACTTATTAGAATTATTCCTTGGAAGTACAAGAAATCGATCTTAGATCATGAAAAGTCTTACAACAACAACCAAAGAACATAAAATATGTAGAATTTGAGAAAGAATATATTACCTCACCCTAATAAAAAAATCCTCCTTATCCTGAAAGATTAAATGAAAAGAAAACGTATACATCTGAAGAGAGAACTTTTAGGAGAACTCAAGAGTTTGTGTATAAAAATACCTATTTTACAAGCCATCAAGGATGTGACCATTTTCAATCTATTTATCAAAGAAGAGCGCATCAAAATTCCATGGAGAAAAAAAAATATGCCCCCCACCATAAATGTTATATGACAACTAGCTAACCTTATGCTGGGAAAGTTAATTGTACCTAAATACTTGGATCCAAGAAGTCCTTTAGTGAATGTTCACATCAAAAAAACCTTGATCTAGAACAATCTTATAGATTTAGGTATTTCCACCAATGTTATTGTTATCACTGAAATTTCGTCCGCACATGGTTACAAGAACTCAGCATTGTCAAACAGTGACAAAGTCATCCATGGACCTGAATTAACACCAAAGCATTCATAGAAGGGTCAAAAACTATACAAAGTAGTGAAAAATTGAAGGGTGCTATGAAGACACTGGGCACGCGCACACATGCGTAGAACAGGAACGCAAAAATCGCACACATGTGCACGATTGGCAACTGTTATTGCAAAAAACCGCGCACCTACTAAACAGTGCATTTATGAGTGGTCGGCCTCCCACCCACTTATGGTTCAGCTCCCAAGATGATTTGACCCTCAAATCTAGAATGGATTCGACCGGATGGTTGGTCAAAGGCCTATAAATGCCCTAGTTAGCCTCTTTTCACACTACAAATCAGTTAAACAATAGCTCAAAGGAATGCTATAAAAAGGCCATGGATGCACCTCATTTTTCAAGGAATTCAAAGTAATGTTATGCTGCCTCTATTCTATTGAGGACTCCATCCTTGTCAAGAGCATATTTGCACCATTGCATTGGGCAATCCATCTCACCCATTGAGTGGATTTATAAAGAGTTCTTTCATCATTTTCCATTTTTCTTTGTTGTAAGAAGAGCTAGCTAGTGGGGGTCCAAGAGCCCTCCCTTGGAGGAAGAAGGGACTCATATTCCCCTTTCTTCTTGGTGTATTGTTTCACTAATAGATTAGCCTCAACATTGGTGACATGGGTCTTATGGTTCTTTTTGTTTCTATGTCCCTATTCTCATGAATTTAGTTGTTATTGCATTTCTTAGTTTAATTCTTAATTGTTGTTTTTATTTCTTTCCCTAACTCTTTTCCTTGCAACTGTCTTGCTCAGCAGACCCAACTGAGCTTGCAAGCACCTCTATCTTTCTCACTAAGGTGATGGAAGAGGCGCAATAGATCGATGACTCCACTGGGGAAATATATCAATTTACTACCCCATTTGGTTTTTTCTTGCTCTTCTTTTAGTTTGTTTAACTTGCAAGTACACTAACTAGCCTAAGCCGACCTGCCATGCTGCCAATTCCAAGTTGAATTGAGAGAAATCCATTCAGATTTTTCATTCTTGGCCATGTGTCATATATGCACGGTTTTTTAGGCCCATAGACGCACATCGTGTGCACATGCATCTGATTCACAGCTCTATTCTGTGCACATGCACTTGTTGACTTTTCTCTGTTCGTGCACATGCGCTCTGTGCGCCTCTGTCTCCACTGAGGCCCATGCATCTGTTCTAAAATTCACATTGTAAAGTTGTTGAGATGCGGGGAAGGCCATTTTCCTTCTTAAAAATTATTTCAAGCATGTTTTAAAGCTACACCACACTTAGTCCCCTCATCATATAAAGGGGTTAGTCAAAAACACATAGGCACTTAGGAGGATAAAATCAATTTCCCTTCTTTGCTTTCATTTTTTGCCACATGGATGGCTTGTTTTGACTCACAAGATAAGTTGGAAATCATTTTTAATCACATTTAAATTTCATTGGGACTATAATTTGAATAACAATCGCTTAGTATGCTCTTCTCTTGCGCCTCCAAGTGATCTTGAGAATCAGAAAAAGATTGTGAAATGATTTCATCTCCCTTAAGAACATTAAAACCTTTAGGAGAGGACAACACCCCTTCTTGGGACTCCTCTTAGTTTAATTTTTCAAACACATCTTAATATTGTAACGGGCCCATACATGCCCACATGCTACAAAGATAGGATAGTGTTTGAATTTTTCTTTCTTAGATCAAATCACTAGGGAAGTTTAAAGGTTTTGTAACGGGCCCATACATGCCCACATGATCAATCTAGGATAGTTTCAAAGCTTTTCTTAGATTACATCACAATAGGGAGTTAAAGGGATAGTAATGACCCACATGTCCACATGCTAGCTTCCTAGGGACTTTTGAATTACGTAAGGTTGTACCAAAGACACTTAGTTAATTAGGTAATCAAACACTTGTAAGGACCAAGCGAAGTCCACATGCAACAAGGTGAAACCTAATTCACTAAAAATTGGCACACTTTCACTCACACACAAATGTCACTTATCACTCACATAACTTCTTCTTGAAACGTGGAGGTCAAAGTAAGTTTCCTCCAAAGGGATTCCGAAAATACCCCACCCTTTTCTTGATGAAACTATCCACTCCCATTTTAATCAACGAGGTTGGTTTGCACCCCCAACCTCCCAAAACAGCTACATCTAAAACATTTCTAAAAACTCACTAAGTTCTCCTCCATAGGAGGTGCCAAAAGAATTTTTTTTAGTCTAGGTAGGATTTCGGGGATAGGCATCCAAATAACTCCCCGTTATCTGGTTCTCACATTGTCAAAACCATAGAAGTTGTCAAAGAGGGAACTGAAAATCCTCCAAGTCAAGTGTTCCTAATACCATAAGGCAGGGAGATACCTGTGAAGGGTTGAAGGCCGAGGTCCGGTTGTTCTGTGCGTCCCCCCTTGAGGCACCCACCTCTTGGATGGGATCCAGCCCGTGACCCATTTCTTAGGCCAAAAATCTAAATGTCGCACTTTGAGCGAGGTACATAGTGACCAAATTTTAGGACATCTACCAAGGTGGCAATTGTGGGCTGCAATTGCACCTTGATTGGATTTTGTGTGGCTATTGGGAAATATTGCTAGCTCTTTCAGGATATGCCCCATTTACCCCTCATTATAACCAATTATTTCATCCTTCACTAGTTTCTCTTCCAGTGACTTCAGACCCCACTGTTGAGTACTATTGGAAGGTCCAGTGCTATTTGAGAGGAAGGACGTTACGTCTTCTAGGACACGAGAATTTATTTTCTTTTTTGATTCCCCATGCAGACAAAACCCACTTACCCACATATATGCTTCTTTTTCAAAACATTTTATGTATGATGAACATCTGATTACATTTTGATTTGGATATATATATTGCATAAACATTCAATGCAAAGGCTCTTGTTTCTATATTACTCTCACCACTCTTTGCACACATTCACGCAGCTAGTCGGACATCATAGGGGAACCACAGAACCCCTGTTGTTCACAACGCTTGCTAAACCTCCCTCCTATCTTCGGGGGAGTGTCTAGTCTTGCCCACTCATCGAAACCTCCTTCACACACTCCTGTGAGTGCTACTATTTCAGGATCAACTTTGCTTGGTTCTACATTACTTGGGTCCACTTCCCAAGGCCATCCGTTCACTCGCACTCCTTTACACGGAAGCGAAGGACCCTCTTCCTCTCAAGGAGGAAGCACCAACCCACCTATCCCCCCTCAAGGGTCAGGTTCACAACACACTTACACCATGGCTGGAGCTAATCCTCCCCCCCCCACTACAGATGCCATATTTGGCCTCTCTCAACATACCGGATCTTAGCAAACTCACCAATGATCCTATATTGCATGACCCCACATGGCCTGAAATGCCCACCAAACTACCTTCGGACATACCAAAGTTCGAAGTAAAGGCATGTGATGACCCTGCTAACCATGTCATGACCTTTCACCTATGGTTCTCCTCCAATAGAATTATGGATAATTCCACCAGACTGCGATTATTTCAACACACACTCACTGGCCCATTAGCCAAATGGTATGTAGAAGAAAAATCAAGGTCCCACGTAACTTTTGAGTCATTGGCCAAAGCATTCTTGACCTTCTTCCAATTACCCATCTGCCACGACAATGGTCTAGAACTACTTTCTAATTTCAAACAAACTTCAGCCACACATATTGCTGACCACATTCATGAGTGGCATAGGCGACGTAGTTTGTGTAAAGCAGAAACCACCAAGAAATAGTGTGTCGACTGGTTTCTTAGATCACTTGTCTCTCTCCTCAGTAAGGATGTAGCTTCCACCTTCCCTCAATCTGAAGAGGAAGCCATCAACAAGGCCCAACAGTATGACCTCATCTATGCACAATCAGGGTATTTATACACTGTACTTCCTGATCTTCCAAAACTTGTGCCATTTGGCCAAGACAAACCTGGGATGTCTCACTCAACAGACGGACTGATTGGTACCACCACTCACCATGGTCCACAACCCCAACCACCACCGATGTATGGAACACCTCAATAACTGCCAACATATTGTGGCACTTCTTATTACCCCCCACCCCCTTATCAACAACCATACCCTGTTGCGATACCTCCATCCATCAGTAGAACATTGTCGACACCTCCCATACATCCACCTATTCAAACGAACTCTGGTACCCCCTCTACTTCAGCTTATAGTACTAGAAAAAGAACTACACCTTCCTATGTACCTTACGGATCATTACCACCATAGAATACATACTTCCCATTTCCTGGTCCCCCACAACCCATGGCTTCCCCTCATCCTCATGCAGGGGTGAATTTTGTTCAGCCCTCTGCCATTCAACAATACCAAAATTTTGAACAACTGAATACGGCCAATCCCACCCATTCGTCAAACAATGCCAAAAATAAAAGACAGAACAAGAATAACAACAAGCCAAGTCAAGGCATGAATCAACCCCCACCACACCAATCCACTGGGGGCAACCAGAACCAGGGGCCTCAAAACCCCCAGGGGGGCAATAATAATAAGCAACAAGGGAGAAATAAAAATAATGTTAAAACCAACTTCCCTTGTGCCCTTTGTGGTGAGTTCATCCATTACACTCATCGTTTCCCCCAAATCATTGATTTCAAACGATTGAAAGACTCTGGTATTCTTTCCCATCCTCCAGCACCGCCTGCTCCTCAGCAGGCACCCCAACAATATGTGCAACAACCCCCTCCTACCGTGATACAAAATCATATTCCACATCAAGGTGTGATAAACACCAAACAGGACACACATCATCCCCCACCTCAGGTGGGAGAATACCTCAACCCCAACAATCCAACAGATCGCACAATTCTCCTCACTAGTGAGGAAGAAATCCTTTTGCAAACACATAATCCTTAGTATCATTCACCCACTGAGTCTCCTCCCATTCCTCCAGAGACAAACCCTACAACGAAGGGATCCCCATTGGTGATTCCTCGCCCTACCACCGAGCCACCTCTTCACATCCCTCGCATCCCATTGCGCAGGAATCTCCATAACCCACAGGCTAGGGCAGCTCATAACTATAGTTTGGTAGATGACTTAGCACAATCCCCGGCTGCCATGTCAGTTTTGGAGGTCCTCTAGACTTTTCCTACTCAGCGAAAATCATTACTTTTTGACTTGGGGGCAGTCGACCCTGCAGATACCCAACTCATTACCTTTGATCTTGACATCGGAGAACATCGCCTTCCCGCCTTGATCGCTTTTCAAATACCAGTAAAAATATGAAACATCACAGTTCATCGGTGTATCATCGATGAAGGTGCATATACATGCATTATGTCCAAAATGGTATGGCAGAAGCTTGGTTCCCCCAAACTCATTCCCTCTGCCATCACCTTATGAGGTTATGATGGGCGAACATCCTCTCCTGAAGGGCTCTTCCAAAATTTCCCCGTCGAACTCGGGGGCAAGAATATTCTCATCGACATCGTAGTTATCGATGCCCCTCTCGATTATAATATCATGTTCGGTCGTAGCTACATGTACACTATGAAGGTAGTGGCATCTTCCGTCTTTCAAACAATGATGTTCCCTCACAATGGGAAGATCGTTACCATTGACCAAGTCTCACATTATGAGCCTAACCCATCTTCCAACATCGATAACATTCTTCCTCTCATTCACACAAGCCATGATGCATATCCACTCGTCGAGATGGGTCCTGGGATTTTTAAAGATCCATCCTTGTTAGGAACATACCATGGAGCACCACCACTCCTTCATCCTTCCAATCAAGTATGCATCATATCATCTAACATAACTCATACAGAGGATACCCTTCCTCCTACAGAGGCTTCTATCATATCTGGCGTCCCACTCGTCGTAGAACCCACCCCTCAAGAACCTCCTAGACACTCGTCGACCCCACCAGTCCACGATTCCACCTCTCCCCAAGGACATATCCCAGTTTGGGAGATAGTTCCCCAAGCCATCACTCAAATTCCCATCTTTTACCCTCCACCAGGCATCGAAGCTTTTTAGGTAGCTACAACGCTCACACTACCCAATATGGTGTTAGCAATCTGTGTTTGGTATTTACACCGACCAGAGATGGTTCCTCGACCATCCCTCCCTCCCCAAAAAGAAGGAATCCCCATTTCTATTCCCATACTTACTCCCACCACCCCCCACTCACTAACCCCCCTGCCACAGCTGGGGCCAAGAGAAATAAAAAGGAGCCCACAACTCCCCTTCCTCCATGCATCCAACCTCCTTGCACACTATGTGAGAAAGAGGGACACCAAACCAACAATTTCCCATCTCTACTCGAGTTACGGAATTTGATCCCACTCAATAACACTCCCCCAACACTTGCCACTACGGCTAGTCCTGCCACCACCACCCCCATTCCAGTAGTAAAGGGTTGCGGACCAAATTCGCTTGTGCTATATGTTCAGAGTATGGCCATTATACCTGTTGGTCACTATAATTTCTTAATTGATTTAAACAATCAAGTGATACATAAATTATCAACCCAGGGAAGTCTTTTATTTCAAAGATAACCACGCACTATATATGCTCAATTCCAAAAGCAACTTAGTGTTGTAGTAAAGAAACTTATACTAATCACACTTGCTTGAATAAACTGAAGCTCTGAATTAAATCACAGGAAAGTAACTCCCCTATTGCAATTCTTTAAAGATCAATCTAATAATCCTGGATTACATTAAAATAACACTTGCAATGGGAAAGAACAACTATTCTGCAATCAGAGAACAGGACCCTTACTCTCAAATAGAAACTTCAGTACTAACACTCTTTCATGAAAACAGTAATGCAGAAAACAATTAACTCTATCTAACAGAGAACAAAGCCACCTAGTTGCTTCCTTTCTAAGCAGGAGCCTTGAGCCTTATTTCTGTTTCAGCACACTTGTGAGGTTGAGGTTACAGAGAACAGGGCAGTCTGATCCCTTCCTTTCTGAGCAGGGATCCCTAACCCAGTTTCTGGCTAGCACAAATGGAAGTCTACAGAGAACAGGATGTTTTGGTTCCTTCCTTTCTGAGCAGGAACCCTTAACCCAATCCCTATCTAACACACTTGTAGAGGTAAATGAAATCTACAGAAGACAAGGTGTTGTGATTCCTTCCTGTCTGAGCAGGAACCCTTAACCAAATCTCTGACTAGCACACTTGCAGCAGTAAATGAAATCTACAGAAGACAAGGTGTTTTGATTCCTTCCTGTCTGAGCAGGAA
>ML779698.1:816122-829578 GCA_009831015.1 Picea engelmannii | reverse complement strand
TGTTTCAGCACCGTCAGTTCTTAGCGGTTTTCTCTGTGTTTCAGCATCTGCAACTCTGGACTATGTAATAGCTCCGTGTTTTAGCATCTTCCGACCTCGGACTGTGTAGCAGCTCTGTGTTTCAGCATCTGCGACCTCAGACTGTGTGGCAGCTCTGTGTTTTAGCAACTGCAACCTTGGACTGTGTAGCAGTTCCGTGTTTCAGCATCAGTTCTGTGTTTCAGCAACGGCGGCCTTGGACAGTTCTGTGTTTCAGCAATAGGCCTTGAATGCAAATCTGCAGCTTTGGACACTTATGCATTTCTAATCAATGGTTAAGTATGAGAGTGATGTAAAATATTATGCAAAACAGATTAAACATATAGTAATGAGAAGGGACGTTGTATACCTTTGATATGATCAGATAAAGTGATAGTATGAGTCTAAATGTAGGTGATCAAGAGTATAATAGTGGCAAAAAGTATAGGCAAAAAGGTACATTGTGTGGTCCTAACATTACTATGGCCCGCCATGGCAACGACACCCCCACACATTGCTCCAAGATACCCTCATCCTAGATGTGAGACCATATGCTCTCAGGCACATCCTGTAACACCGCCTCCAGAAGAGAACGTATGTCCTCAAAATCCACTCTGGTAGCCGCCAGAGGAGCGTGTGATGGCCCAGCACCAGGGTCATCAAACCAACATCTCCTCCCTGCCCCCTCTGGCTCAACAGGTCACACTGCGACATCCTCATGTCGACATCTCTCTCCCCATGACAGACTCTCCAGCTCCTGAAGAGCCAACACTCTCTGCAACTCCACCTCGCACCCGCGAGGTGCCACATCTGCACATACAAACAAACAATAGATAGTATCAACATCTACATCATATACATATGGCATGCTATCACAAAAAATATATACAAAAACATACACATCAACATCATCAACATACCTCAGTGGTCAAACACCTCCCTTGGAGGTAGCACCATGTCCAGATCATACTGGAAGTCAACCCCAACATAGGGGTACCATAATATCACCTACGGCATATGCCACCATACCTGTGCCACCTCTACAGTGAAAAAGTGGCCACCCTCTCCACCACCATGGTGAAGCAACACAGTCGACCACTGCCTCAGCCACAACTCTCGCAACCCAGGCACACCCAATAGAATCCCAGGGTGCAACATCGACACCCTCTCCAGAAACCAGGCCACCAGGATGGACCCGAAGGAAAACTCCCCTGTATCCATGGACCGACAGTGGTCCAACTGCCCCACCATCCTCTAGTGCAGTGTAATCCCCTAGGTGAAATGCTCACCGACCAACACTCTCTCCATCACCATCAGCTAGCCACCGCTGATCCGCTGCGTCACCAGTGACCCATACACTCTCACAATCATCACTGTTATGCAGCGATGTGCCAGGGAATCCATCGCCACGATGCTCACAACTGTGTCGGACATATAGTTTTCCCCTGAACAATATCTCCGGACCACCATCGCGAGCGGTGTATCCCTAGGAAGCACCGGCTTCGTGGATAGGGGCGTTCCCCGAAATGGGAGCCCAGTCAGAAAATACACGTCCTCCATTGCAGTGAAGGGAATCTACTCTCCTCGCACTATGAAGCAGTGCAGGTCCAGACTCCACATCTGGATAAGAAACTATAGGAGATACTCCTGCGCCCATATCAAGGGGCACTCAAAGAAATTCAACAACCCACAGGTTACCAAAGTCACACGTATGCCTGACTCCTCAATAGCCACAACGTCTCGCAACTGGGACCAATCCTGCTCTCACCAACCAATCGTCATTGTGCACACAACTCACCTGCACAACACAAAACCTTCCTAAGTTAGCCACATGGACAATCAAAAAACATCAAAAAGACACATTTTATACCCATCAAACTTGCCTCCACGGCACAGTTTTTTCACCCACATGCAGTCACACATGCATGCCTGTACACCCCACAGGCGCGTACATGTATGGAACTGTTCACTACACATGCGCACATGAGTGCACACCTGTTCACTACACAGGCACACTCTCAGGCGCGCCTGTACACCCCACAGATGCGCACAGATGCACACCTGTCCAACTAGCAGGCACGCACATGTGTGCGCCTGTCCAACCAACAGGCGCACCCATCATGTGCACCCTTAATCCCCTTAACCTCACTCCCATGCGTGTCTATCCGATGGACAGGCGTGAACGTGTGCGCACCTATTACTGGATCACCCGTGCATGTGGGGCCCATACCCCCTAAACACCTCTGTATGGCCCTTCGTACAGCTCTTGCCCTAAAAATGAAATCCTAATTCTATGCAGGATGATCAGACCACTAACTTGATGCTTGTGGGTCCTCAATTGGATGCCTCGTCCTCCTCGAATCTCACAATCTCCTCTAAATGCTTCTCGTCCAATCACTATAGCAGCAAGTACAAATGAGGTGGCAATGTGGGCCCTACAGCTATATATAGGCCTTTTTTCCAAACTTCCACTCACCATTTCAGGAGCCAATGGTGTCCATTTCTCGATCTGTCTTCAGCCACGGGATCAACATCCCATCATCTACATCACAACAGTCCCTGGGCCTCTTTTCATCCTGAGCCCCCGGGGCGCCATTTTTCATACCCTGGTCAGGTACGCATGCACATATTCACACTTATCAAATACATGCTCATATCTTCGATTCTCTTCAGATATTGTTCACGTTGGGTGTTTGGTTTTCATGTGTGCAGGTACTTGATCATCATACATTGGCACAACCCCTTCAGGTATATACTCAGCACTGGCATGTAGTCTTTCCCTCTACATCACACTTACATTTCCAGTCACACCCTCTGACATTTGCCTCTAGGATCCCCATTCCCAGCTCTGCAGTACCCACACCTCCATTTTCATATTCGGTACTGTCACCCGGTAGCATTCTTACCCACATGATTTGTCCCATTCATAGCACCTTTTGTCACTTATGACACTCATGTTGTTTTCAAAACTCTTTAGGGATGGGAGTCTCGATAGTCTTACATCATGTCGCAAATAAACCACATACTCCTTCTCCTCATTTTTCTAGCTTTCCCAACAGACTCCCAGATGATCTCTCCATAGTTCTATGGTTGGGCTGCACCTCCGCAGTAGCATGAACCCTCCATTTCATCCACAATCCATCTACGCATATGCAAATCTCCCTTCATTTCACCTACCTCATACAGAAACCCACCCATGGGGCCCCCACCCTTCATTAGTTCTCGGAGCAAATTATTCCCTACTCGGGCCTACCATATCACACTGGGGCACCCATTTTTGTATTTTTACACTTCCCCCCAATTATTCATTATTTATTGTACAAATGCCTTTATTTTCAGTCGTTACATTACCTTTTTTTCGTCACCTTTGGGCGACCTACTTCCCTTTTATGGCCAACCACAACCCATGTCACCCTTGGTTGGAGCACTACTTATCTTCCACCCTTACCGAAATTGTCCATATCTTTAGAGTACCCCACAGGCCACTTACCTTCGCCCTCTGAATTTGTTCACCTTGTCCTGCCTCTGGCACAACTTATCCCCGGTCTTGTCGTTGTTGGTCACTATAATTTCTTATTAACTAAACAATCAAGTGTTACATGAATTGTCAACCCAGGGAAGTCTGTTTATTTCAAAGGCAATCACACACTGTATATGCTCAATCTCAAAAGCAATCTAGAGTTGTAGTAAAAGTACATTTATCACACCTTTCCTTGAACAAACTGAAGTTCTACCTTGAATTACAGAAAAGCAACCTACCTATTGCAGAGTTCAAAGTTAAGGAAATAATTATCCAAAGAATCCTGGATTACATTAGGAAACAACAACCTAAAAAAGAAATATTTCAAGATGCTACAAAAGGGAAGACCCACTATTCTGTAAAAGAGAACAGGGCCCTATTCCCCAAGCAAGAATATTCAGCACCTGTTTCCGACTATCACACTTTCATGAACTCATTACTAATCAAAAGTGATTGACACACACTGAAGGCTAATTATCTCGTAATAGAGAACATGACCCTATTCCCCAAGCAGGAATCTTCAACACCTGTCTCTGATTATCACACTTTCATAAATTCGTCAAACAGAAAACAGTTACCCAAACATGAATTATATGAAAACAATGTAACAATCAGTAAAGCAGAGTTTTAGCAAAACATAGTTCAGTAAAGTAGAGTTTCAACAAAATAGAATTTAATCAAGGCATGAACAGAAATAATACTAACACACTACATAACTAATGGGTGAATCTTGTGAAGAAGGTGGGCCCTCCCTTCTCACAAGATTCCCCAGAAATGAAAGGAACTAGGAAGAAATGCTCAGAATAATATTTTATTCATCTGTCAATTGTATCATGTTACAATGTCTAAAGTGAACACATTCTTCTCTGTAATTCCTTTCTAGCCAAGAAGGATCCCTTCTAATGATGATTTCCCCTTATTTAAAGGGGAGAATCCCCTCAATACAATTGATCATCAAATTACATGTGCACATACGAATCCTATTCTTAGTCGGATATTCTATACTGGAATAGGATATCTTGATCTCCCGTAACATAATGCTATTACAATAGTTGGACTATTGCAGCCGGTGTAACAACTTCTTTATTTATCTTGTTACTGCTGTTGTATATTGTTTCAGCATCACAAATCACGAACTATTTCAGCAACGAGATTTGCATTCTGATTGTTTTAACACCGTGGTCTCAAGAAGAAGTAATGGTTATGCTGGCTTAAGGTGCGGATGTTGTGGCCAGTGTAATGGCTCCTCTTACTATTGTGTGAATTGTTGTTTTAGCATCATAGACCATGGACTGTTTCAGCAATGGGGTTTGCGTGCTTTTGACTATTTCAGCAACGGGCCTTCAAGCAACAACAATAATCTGTAGTTAGAACTGTTTCAACACTATATATTTCTGATCTATGGTTAAGTATGAGAGTAATGTAAAATTACATGTAAAACAAATTAAAGATATAGCAAAGAGAAGAGACGTTATATACCTTTGGAAAGATAGGGTAAGGTGATAATGTAAACTTAAATGTGACTGGAAAAATGATGTAATGGTAGCAAAAAGTGTGAGCAAAAAGGTACATTATAGGGTCCTAACATCCCCCCCAACTAAAAGGTTGCATGTCCTCAGGAAAATTCAATCTGAATCAGAATCTGAATACCGACTCTGAGAGTGAAAATTACTTAAGCAGTAGCTGTGGAAAGTGCTGTCTGTTAGAGCTCTGAATCCTTGATCGCATTGTAGCCTTTGCCAAGCTGTTGTTTCAACCTTTTTCAGCAACTTATGATGAACTTGATATTTCTCTGTTGGCATCCACATAATAGGAAAATGGAACTGATAACCTATCCAACTTTCAACACATTGCTGAACGCATTTGATGTAGCTAGGTACCTAGGAGATTGTTGTCTCAAGATTGGTAGGACTAAAGGGATTGTGTTCCTGTCTTTTCTCAGAATATTGTTGCCAAAACATGTTATTTTCTTGTAGGGCAGCGATCTCTGTGGATTTAATAAACTATTGACAAACCTGAAGTATTGTTGTCTGTAATTACCGAATATATTGAATCATCCTTGATTTCTTCAAAAAATGATAATACTCTGCAACAAAGGTGGAAACATTCTGTGGTTCTGGCCATATCCAGAGGAGGTGGTTATCCTCATTATGCTTGGTAGCTAGGAAGTCATTCTTCCATGTAATATGATTGTTAAGAAAGGAGGTGAGTGCCCGAATCTGGAGATCACTGACAAGAGGGTTAAGGTTAAGATGTCGGTTCTCAGGGATGGCCTCATTATGAAGATATACCTCACATAGGAGGTGTTGATCAATAGTAGAAGCTTCTGCAAAGGTTCTAACAAAATCTGTTGGATTTAACACTGCATGGGGTCTGCCTTCTTTGATTGATTTAATCTGAAAAAGTGTAAGTCGTTCTATGAGGAAAAGAGAGTAATTGGAGGATGGTTTCCTTGCAACCAACAATTTTTGTGCCAAGTCAAACATCAGGAGCAATTTTCCTTTTAGCTCTTTATTCTGCTTCTTATGGGCACGAGATTCTTGGCATGTTTTCTCCAAAGCTTCCCAGTTTGGATAGATTTGGTTTATCCAGAGTAGTCTGTGCTCCTGCAGGATTTTGTCCTATGTAATAGTAGACTCTTTTTTCCATTTGTCCATTATCGCTTGCTCATCCCATGGTTGAGTTTGTGTTTCATCATCGCAAGTGATAGGATAAGGTAGGGTCTGAGTGGCTTGTTCCACAAGAGTATGGGTATTGATCTTGCTATGAGGGGCAAATTCATCAATAGGCAGTGTTTGTACAACTTTAATAATAAAAACAGGGGCTTCAGATGTGGCAGTTGTTGTAGGCTGGGGTTCATTCTGAATTTTGGAAGGTCCTACTGGTTCTTGTGTAACAACATGGTTTTCTTCTTTGACTGCAAAAGTTGTGGGTGAAGGGGAAGCTCCAGGCATTGGAATTTGAGTTACTTTGTAGCCTGCTTGATAATAAATGTCCCCACATTGACTACACATATACTCTCTACACTGATTCTCTTTTGTATTTTCCTTTGTCATGGTCGCTATACGAGCTAGGGTATACAATTTAAGTTCCTTATCATAGGCTTCCTTTACCATTACTAGCTCTTGCTTATAGGCTTCCAGTTTAGACCTTAGGAACTCATTTTCTTATAAGACAGAGGCCATTGTTGGTTTTGGTTGTTGATATTTCATGGGTATATTAAGAGGGGTGACTGGTTCTTGTGTAACAGTCATAGCCGCACTAGCTAGTTCTTTTGGAGCAGCTACAGGGTCAGTTGATTCTTGTATTTCAGCTTCTTGATGTAGAGAAAGTAGTGTTGTGGCACCCTGGGCATCTGATTCCTGTATTTTGGTAACAATATCAACAACTGGTTCTTGTGTTTCAGCTGTAGCTGGTTCTTGTGTAACAACGGTAGCTGGTTCTTGTGTTTCAGCTACTGAATGAGTAGTTGGTTCTTGTGTTTCAACTACTAGATGAGTAGCTGGTTCTTATGTTTCAGCTACTAGATGAGTAGCTGGTTCTTGTGTTTCATCTACTTGATTTAAAAAGGATGATGTCATAGTACACTGGGTCTCTGGTTCTTGTGTTTCAGTGCCCACGGGTGGAATAGGTAAAAATTATGGAATTTGGGAGGGTGGAGGTGTATGGGGTTTTAGCCAGATGGGTTGGGGGTTTAGGGCAGTGGCAGTAGTGGTTGCTCTTGTTGAGTTCCTTGTTCGTTTTCTTTGTAAAAAGGAGGGAAAAGGAGAAATTTGCTTCTTTCGTTTGCATGAGGGTTTTTCCTCAGTGATGGGGCAGGGAGAGTTGTCTGGCTCATAATCATCGCTAAGGATATGAACGGTAGGAGTGGATGATTCTGGTAATATGTGGGGCATGCTTGGTATGGTAGGAAGGTTAATTGGATTAATTGGGTCTGTAGGCGGACTGTTAGGTACTTTCGGAGGATCTTGAAGGTTTTGTGGTTGTTGTTCCTGAATATTTTCAGTATGTTCAACAACTTCTTGAGGGTCTATGGGTGGGTTGTTTAGGAGAGGGTTTTGTTGGGAAAAACCATTTTGGATGAGTAGTTGAGTGAGACGGTGATGGGTGAGGGAAAGGGAAGGATTTTTATCCTTTTTACAGTAGTGCGACATATTTCTAAGACATCCAAGAAGATAGTAGGGAATATTCACCAATTTAGCGTGTCGTAAATGAGACAACAAGACAAAATCGTACTGGTAGACTACTTGGTATCGGCCTTCACAGGTGAGGTAGTGCTTGACAAAATCTGCAACTTTCGGCCAAGGAGGTGGCAACGAGCTAAGTCGAACACCCCGGACTTTAGGCTCAATTTGTTCCCCTAGCAAGAGAAAATCCTGCTGGGCATTAAGGATAATATGTTTGCAGCTGAACCAACGAATGCCAGTGGCAGGGAGACCTGAAACCTGTGCTATATCATCCTATGTGACTGGAATCCAAACCCCTTGAACAATGGAATAATCTTCCTGAATATTTCGAGCAAATTGAAGAACCTGTTGTTGATCAAATCCTTGGAGCCTCTGAAAATAACCCAGCCAGCATGTCTACAGAAAAATTTGATAGACTTCTGGATATAATTCTAACAGGGTTGTCATGGCAGGTTCGTACCGTATAATAGGGCCTCCCATAGCTAATATCTTAGTAAAATGTACCATCCGAGAGTCAAGTAACCACTTCTGAGCAGAGTGAGTTTTGTGGGTGAAGGCATGC
The DNA here is from genome assembly GCA_009831015.1 of Picea engelmannii. Lineage (NCBI taxonomy): Eukaryota > Viridiplantae > Streptophyta > Pinopsida > Pinales > Pinaceae > Picea > Picea engelmannii. Next base: position 821,291 of record ML779698.1, on the reverse strand, counting down.
AAATGGTGGTGAAACAAATGAAAGGATGGGTAAAAAAAATGACTGTAGTCGGTTCGTGTGAAATGATGGTATAAGATTTCAATATTTCCCCCCCTTCAAGTACGACTGAAATAATGATTTTACATGAGTGATAATAATGAGTCAGAATCTTCTCATTAACCATAGTTCAATTGTATTTACATATAAAGTTTACATACCTCATCTTTACCTTTGATTCGTACTTCAAACAAAATATAGTGTCTGTCCATAATAGTTCTACAGTAGCCATGGGGGAGACTTTTGATTTGTTAGAGAAATTGTATCGAGGATTTGTTTAGTTATGAGAGAGGATTGTGGAAGGAAAAAATGTAGTATGAGAGCAAAAGAGCTTATTGACAGGGAATGTTGAAAAGTTGGTGTTTCAACAATAGGAAAAGAATAGAGAAATGTTTGCTGAAGAGTGATGTTGCAAAATAATGCTGAAGAAATGGTGTTTCAGCAGTGGTGACATGTTGCTGAGCAGTGGTGTTTCAGAAATGGGGAAAAAGGGCGAAAAATTGCTGAACAATGGTGTTTCRGCAATGGGGAAAAAGGGCGAAAAATTGCTGATCAATGGGGAAAAGGGGTGAAAAATTGTAGATCAATGGTGTTTCAACAATGGGGAAAAAGGGCAAAAACTTGTTGAACAATGSTGTTTCAGCAATGGGGAAAAAGGGCAAAAAATTGTTGAACAATGGTGTTTCAACAATGGGGAAAAAGGGCGAAAAATTGTTGATCAGTGGTGTTTCAGCAATAGGGAAAAAGGGCGAAAAATTGCTGAACAATGGTGTTTCAGCAATGGGGGAAAAGGGCGAAAAATTGTTGAACAGTGGTGTTTCAACAATGGGGAAAAAGGGTGAAAAATTGTTGAACAGTGGTGTTTCAGCAATGGGGAAAAATGGGAGTAGTGTTTCACAAAATGAACCTTGGCTCTTCTTGAAGTAAGATCGTCCTTTCTTGGTAGGCCTTTTCTTTGATCGAGAATCTGCAAAAAAATCAACCATAACATGCCATTTCTTGACAGGGATTATTCGTAAAATAAATCTAATCTAATACTAAAGGAATTAAATTCAAAAAGAATTAATTGCAATGAGGGGTAGGAGGCCCCTCTAAAAAGAGGTAATGAGAGTCTTCCACACATGTGGCTTTAAAATCTTCTTTGGAAATGGGGTGCTGGTATAGACGGAGCCAATGACCATTCACAAGTAATGGTGTTTTAGAGTCATTGATTGTGAGGAGCCTTACTGTTCCATTGGGGAAAACAGTGTCCACTTCATAAGGTCCAAGCCATCTTGTACATAGTTTCCCTTGAAATTCTTTAAACCGAGAATCATACAGTAAGGCCCAATTACCTTTTTGGAATTGCTTATGCTTGATGGTTTTGTCATGCCATTTTGATCTTTGTTGTTGAATCATAGTTGTCTGGTGAATGGCATCTAGTCTTTTTTCATCCAATTCATTAAGCTGCTGCAACCTGGCTGTCTGTGCATCAGTCAAATCAAGGTTGATAACTAAAGCAGTCCTTAAGGTTTTGATTTCAAATTCCATAGGAAAGACGACACTTTTTCCATAAACTAATTCATAGGGAGAGAATCCTGTAGTATTTCTCTAGGTAGTTCTGTAGGCCCATAATGCTTCAGGGAGCCTGTGAGACCAATCCTTTCTATTTTCCTTCACTATTTTTGTGAGAATGGCTTCTATTACTTTGTTTGTGATTTCCACCTATCCATTGGCTTGGGGGTGGTATGGTGTAGTCATTCTATCCTGAATATGATATTTTTGAAGGGTGGCTTTAAAATCGTGACAAGTGAAAGGAGGTCCCCCATCTGTAACTAATTCTCTACGTACTCCAAATCTGATAAAGATGTCTTCAAATAGAAAATCTAGAACCTCTTCTTCAGTAGCTCTATGGAGTGCTTTAGCTTCCACCCATTTGGTCATATAATCTGTGTAGACCACTATATAAACTCTTTGATTGGATGGGGGGTTAATGGGTCCTACAAAGTCTAAGGCCCATCTTTCAAATGGTTCGAGTACTACCTGGGGATTTAGTGGCATTTTATCTCTATGATTAGGTTGGCCCATTCTTTGATAGCTATCACAAGCCCGAACATATTTTTTTGCATCTTTAAAAAGTGAGGGCCAATAATACCCCATCCTGAGAATTTTATGTGATGTTATATTATCAACAAAATCCCCTCCACAAGGGACATCATAACAAGATTTTAGTAGATCATAAACCTCATCTTCTATAATGCACCTTTGGATTTCTTGATCAAGTCCTGTGTGGAAAATACACCCACTTATCCAGCTATACCGAGCACTTTGTTGAATGATTCTTCTTTTCTCCCGGTGGGATAGGTGTGGTGGTAACTTCCCTGCAATCAAGTAGTTAGCGATGTCTGCATACCATGGTGAGTGAGAAGATACTGAAAATAGATATTCATCAGGAAAGGAATCATCTACTGGGGTATTATCATCAGGTGTTAGCCGAGAAAGGAAATCAACAACTACATTTTCTTTTCCTGGTCTATCCACAATTGTAATATCAAATTCTTGTAATAATAGTAACCATTTTTCATTAAATATTTGATAGTTGAGTGATCAGTATGGACAAGAGTAGAATAGCTAGTGATGTAATGTCGAAATTTATTAATAGCATAGATAACTGCCAAGAATTCCTTTTCGGTAACTGTATAGTTAAGTTCAGCAGGGGTGATATTCTTTCTAATGAAGTAAATAGCATAAGGGAGATGATTTTCTTCTTGTCCCAAGACAACTCCTATTGCAGTATCTAAAGAATAAGAGGATATATGAAAGGGAAGTGTCCAATTAGGTCCTCTTAGAATAGGGATTGTAGATAACTGATGTTTAAGTGTATTAAATGCTTCCTCGCAAGGGTTAGTCCACTTGAATTCAACATTTTTCATCAGTAACACAAACAGAGGAGAAGCTATTTTGGAATTTTTTTTGATAAATCTTCTGTAGTATCTAGCATGTCCTAGAAAACTTCTCACCTCTGTTTGGGTTTTGGGAATAGGAAGGTTTTTAATGACTTGTATCTTGGATGGATCCACCTGTATTCCTTGAGATGAAATAAAATGTCCAAGCACTATTCCTTCACTCATCATCATATGAAATTTTTATATACTTAAGGAGAGGTGGGCTTGTATACATCGTTTAAGTACTTTCTCAAGGTTTTGTAGTGCTTCCTCAAAAGAAACACCATAAGGGGTAAAATCATCCATAAAAATTTCCATAGAGTCATTAAGCATATCAGAAAAGATTCCTATAACTGCTCTTTGAAAGGTTGTTGGTGCATTACATAGTCCAAATGGGATGAATCTATAAGAAAAAGTTCCCCAAGGGCTAGTAAAAGTGGTCTTATCTTGGTCTTGGGATGCAATTTTGATATGGTTATACCCACTGAAACCATCTAAAAAGGAGAAACATTTCTTCCCTGACAAACTATCTAACACCTGATCAATGAATGGTAACGGAAAGTGATCTTTTTGAGTGGCTTTATTTAAGGCTCTATAGTCTACACATACTCTCCATTTCCTGTTTTTCTTAGGAACTATTACCAACGGGGAAACCCATTCACTGTCCGATATAGGATATATAAACCCTGCATTGAGCAATTTTTGAAGTTCTTCTTTAAGAATTTCTCTTAAATTAGGGTTCATTCGTCGTTGAGATTGGTAGATTGGTCGACAATCTTCCTTGATATATATACGATGAGTACATAATTTGGGAGAGATTCCTTTCATATCTGTATAGTCCCATGCGAATGCTTCTTTATGTTCAAGAAGTAACTTCAATAATTGTTGTGTTTCAGCATCTGTCAGGTTGGGGTTTATGTTCAGTATTTTGCCAGGTTCAATTTCTACTGGTATACTTTTAGAAGAGATGGTGGTTGATGTTTGAGGTGGGTTTTCAGAGTTAAGGTTTTCCTGGTTATCTGACTCCAAAAGTGCAGCTAGTTGGTTATGAGTTTCTGGAGTCACTGAGGAGGGTTCAAAAATAAAATTATTAATTACTTCATCCTCAGTGGCATCTTTAAGGCTTAAGTCTTGTCTGATAGTCAAGATGGGTTGAGTAGTTTGATCATCAAAGTCTACCCATACAGAATTATCATTATTAATCAAGGGTGTAGCGTGAGGGTAGAGGGTAAGCTGTTTAGTCTCATATTCGTTGGAAATTGTCATTGAACCTGATCTAAAGATGATAAAAGTGTCTATTGTGGCTAGCTAAGGCCTGCCCAAAATTAGAGGGTGGCCACCCAACTTTGTTTTAGGTTGTAATACCACAAAGTCAGCTGGATAATTCCAGGATTCCACTGAGATGATTAGGTCTTCAATGACTCCCTCCGGTTTGATTGTAGAACGGTTAACTAATTCTAGGATGGTTGGGGTGTCTCTGATTTCATTCTTTAGTTGTAACAGTTGTGAGGTTTCCAAAGTCATAATATTGATAGCAGCGCCTAAGTCTACCAGGACTCGAGGAATTATTGTTTTTCCAATTTGCATTGAGACGGTAGGATGGTTGGGATCACCATATTTAACTAGGGGAACTTTACCTTACATTAGTGAAGACAAATCACCCATGACATGAACTGTGAGGGGATCTTTAGTTTTCCTACCGGGTTTCTTAACACAAATGTCTCGCATCGTCCTGGCATAAATTGGTAAATCTCGTAGTGTTTGTAATAGTGGAATTTTGACATAAAGATTTTGTAATTCCCCTAGAAGATTGAAAGTATGTGGCTCAGGTGTTTTAGTCAAATCTAAATGCTCAGGAAATGGTGGTTTTGTTATTTCAGCAACAGTGTTGGAGGATGATTGTACCTCTTCAGGTACATCATGCTTTTATGTTTCCTCTTTATCAGAAGAGGTAACATCAACAATGATAGGTTCTACTATTTTCCTAGATCGTAAATGAATATCATTGCATTGCACAGGGAAATGAGAAAATGTAGGCTTGTTTTGAATATCAATGCACTACATATCTTTATTATTGGGGTTAGGGTTAGGTTGTACAGGTAGTTGGGGCCTCATCATTTGATTGTTTGGTGGAGTACCTGATGGTAAGGAGAGTGGTTGCAGAAATTGTGATTGAGGTAATTGATTTGGGAACGGGGGTTGTTGCCCT
>ML779698.1:794286-815669 GCA_009831015.1 Picea engelmannii | reverse complement strand
GAACATATTTTACATAGGTTAACAATTTCATCATATGATTCTTTAGATATGTCCCCTTTTCCAAGCATATTCAGCATATCTAGACAGTCATCCCTTACTCCTTTTAGTAATATTGTTTTAAGAATATCCTTACTTACATCGGGATGACTGGATCTTTGTAGATTATATTGTAGCCTTTCTACAAAGTCCTCCAGATTTTCATCCTCTTTCTGTATCATCTCGAATAGTTCCTCTCTTTTTTCTCTTGTTCATAAATAGTCCTAGTATTTATGCAGGAATTTCTATTTCATATGATCCCATGTTGTGATTACATGACCTCCAAGACTCATGAACCATCTTAGTGCATTTCCTTTCAATGTTGCTGGAAATAGCTTTAATTTTTTAGCTTGGAAATGTAATCATAACTTATGCATAATATGTCAAACTCGAAAAAGAATTCATCAGGATCCTCTGAAGATAAACCATGAAAGTTAGGTAAAGTTGAGAGTGGAATATTCTTCATGGGAGCTACCCCTCTAGGAATATCACCAATAGGAAATCCTAAGGTGGAAAAAGAGTTTTCATCATTTACCTCTCTTTTAGGACTTGTCTGTTCTTCATGATGCAGTTCTTCATTATACTCATCCATGGTTTCTTATGTTTGTTCCCCTGCTGCGCTTGCTCGATCCTCAATGTTTCTTGCTAGTTTCTCAACTTTCTCATGACTCCAAATATCTTTCCCCATTTCAAAGTTTACTTGAAAGGAAGGTTGGGATTTTGGTTTTCGAGAGTTTGGTCGCTGATGAGCAACAGATTCATATTTTGATATAATCTCGTCAATAAAAGTCTTCCTTCCTCCCCTTCCTTTTCCCCTGCCACCTGTAGAGTTAGATTCTTTGGGGTCTCCACATCCTCTCATGCAATATTTATATCTGAAAGAACATAAGTGATTTTGAAATCTATAATTGCCTTCCCCAGCAACGACGCCAAAATGTTGGTCACTATAATTGCTTATTAACTAAACAATCAAGTGTTACATGTATTTTCAACCCAGGGAAGTCTGTTTATTTCAAAGGCAATCACACACTGTATATGCTCAATATCAAAAGAAATATAGAGTTGTAGTAAAAGTACATTAATCACACCTTGCCTTAAACAAACTGAAGTTCTACCTTGAATTACAGAAAAGCAACCTACCTATTGCAGAGTTCAAAGTTAAGGAAATAATTATCCAAATAATCCTAGATTACATTAGGAAACAAAAACCTAGGAAATAAATCTTTCAAGATGCTGCAAAAGGGAAGACCAACTATTCTGTAACAGAGAACAAGACCCTATTCCCCAAGCAGGAATCTTCAACACCTGTTTTCGACTATCACACTTTCATGAACTCATTACTAACCATCTTGTAACAGAAGGCTAATTATCTCGTAATAGAGAACATGACCCTATTCCCCAAGAAGGAATCTTCAACACCTGTCTCTGATTATCACACTTTCATAAATTCGTCAAACAGAAAATAGTTACCCAAACATGAATTATATGAAAACAATGTAACAATCAGTAAAGCAGAGTTTCAACAAAACAGAGTTCAGTAAAGTAGAGTTTCAACAAAACAAAATTTAATCAAGGTGTGAACATAAATTATACTAACACACTACAAAACTAATGGGTGAATCTTGTGAAGAAGGTGGACCCTCCCTACTCACAAGATTCCCCAAAAATGAAAGGAACTAGGAAGAAATGCTCAGAATAATCTTTTATTTATCTGTCAAGTGTATCATGTTACAATGTCTAAAGTGAACACGTTCTTCTCTGTAATTCCTTTCTAGCCAAGAAGGATCCCTTATAATGATGATTTCCCCTTATTTAAAGGGGATAATCCCCTCAATACAATTGATCATCAAATTACATGTGCACATACGAATCCTATTCTTAGTCGGATCTTCTATACTGGAATAGGATATCTTGATCTCCCGTAATAGAATGCTATTACAGTAGTTGGACTGTTGCGGCCGGTGTAACAACTTCTTTATTTATCTTGTTACTAATGTTGTATATTGTTTCAGCATCACAAATCATAGACTGTTTCAACAACAGGATTTGCATTCTGACTGTTTCAACAATGTGGTCTCAAGTAGCAGCGATGGTTATGCTTGCTTAAGGTGTGGCTGTTGTGACCAGTGTAACGACTCCTCTTACTTTTGTGTGAATTGTTGTTTCAACATCGCAGACCACAGACTGTTTCAAAAATCGGGTTTGCATGCTTTTGACTGTTTCAACAACGGGCCTTCAAGAAGAAACAATAATCTGCAGTTCGAACTATTTCAACACTATATATTTCTGATCGATGGTTAAGTATGAGAGTAATGTAAAATTACATGTAAAACAAATTAAACATATAGAAAAGAGAAGAGACGTTATATACCTTTGGAAAGATAGGGTAAGGTGATAATGTAAACTTAAATGTGAGTGGAAAAAGGATGTAATGGTAGCAAAAAGTGTGAGCAAAAAGGTACATTATAGGGTCCTAACAGTCATCCCCCTGACACTCGACCTCGTTGAACGGTTGCGGCCACTTTTTCTCTCAAACATACTCCAACCAAGGGTAGTCTTGAGTCTTCCCACATATTGACTTCGTCCATGTACATCCTCCACTTCCTCATCTCACCTAGTAGATTTCATGAAACCATTTGCTTTTAGGAGTCACGTCCCCCTTTTTGTTGACATCAGCACATTTTTCCAGAAGGGCGACAATATCTTGATTCTCATTATCCACTCAATGAGAGATATCGGACGACACAGGGTGAAAAGCTATTGCTCCCTGCTGTCATTGACCCCCATAACATTTGACACCAACAATTTCTCATGTTACGGTGGGTCTTACTTTGCGACTATTGCAGTTAGTTCTTTCATTTTCTGAAGACCTCTGAACTTGGCTGGGCTATTAATGCCCACATCATCGGTGATACTTATTACACGATCATTGCCTACTATTTAGAGTATGTCCATCTGCAAAATTGTCTTCTGCCTTTATCATGACTGCCCCCGAGGGCCCTGCAGTTGTCTACACCAAGACTTCAGTCATCTTTTTTGGGGTTACATTACACAAGCATGGGGCATGCCCACCTCGTTTGTACACAGTTTTATATTTTACACACCTCATGGACGGTCAAGTCCTACTGATTCCTTTTTCCCTCCAATGGATCGCTCTGGACGATCCCACTATTGCTCTCTCTTCCAACAACATTCTCAGTAGAAGAAACATTGATGGATTTTGGCTATACGTATGCTCCTAACCTCATCCATCGGAGGGAATCTATTATCACTGAAATTTCATTCGCACATGGTTACAAGAACTCAACATCATCAAATAGTGATGAAGTCATCCATGGACTTGAATTAACACCAAAGAATTCATAAAAGGGTCAAAAACTATACAAAGTAGTGAAAAATTGAAGGGCGCTATGAAGACATTGGGTGCGTGCACATGCGTGGAACAAGAATGCAGAAATCGCACACATGCGCACAATGCATGACTGTTATCGCAAAAATCCATGCACCTGCTAAACGATGCATTTATGAGAGTGGTCAGCCTCCCACCCACTTATGGTTCAGCTCCCAAGCCGATTTGACCCTCAAATCTGGATTGGAATCGACTGGATGGCTGGTCAAAGACCTAGAAATTCCCTAATTAGATTCTTTTCACACTACAAATCAGTTAAACAATAGCTCAAAGGAATGCTATAAAAAGGCCATGGATGCACCTCATTTTTCAAGGAATTCAAAGTAATGTTATGCTGCCTCTATTCTCTTGAGGACTCCATCCTTGTCAAGAGAATATTTTCACCATTGCATTGGGCAATCCATCTCACCCATTGAGTGGATTTGTAAAGAGTTCTTTCATCATTTTCCATTTTTCTTTGTTGTAAGAAGAGCTAGCTAGTGGGGGTCCAAGAGCCCTCCCTTGGAGGAAGAAGGGACTCATAGTCCCATTTCTTCTTGGTGTATTGTTTCACTAATAGATCAGCCTCAACATTGGTGACATGGGTCTTATGGTTCTTTTTGTTTTTATGTCCCTATGCTCATGAATTTAGTTTTTATTGCATTTCTTAGTTTAATTCTTAATTATTGTTTTTATTTCTTTCCCTAACTCTTTTCCTTGCAGCTGTCCTGCTCAGCAGACCCAACTGAGCTTGCAAGAACCTCTATCTTTCTCACTAAGGTGATGGAAGAGGCGCAACAGTTATGACTAAATATGCTATGTTAAAAATCAACCTTTATGGATTCTTGAGGAATACCCCCACTGTTCTCCAACTTGCAGACATATCCATAGTCAAACCTGAAGGGATGTTGGAATATATAACAATTTCTATTGATTCTTGGGAATATCCTAATGAATTATTATTTCTTCAACCCAAGTCTCAATTCAATGGCTATCCTATTATTTTGGGGAGGCCTTGACTGCCACAACAAATGCATACATTGGTTGTAGGGAAGACAAGATGACTATAACTGATGGCCTATCCCAAAAACCGATTGTTATTTATCCTCCTACCCAACCTTTGATAACATAAAACCTTCCAATGTGGGTATAAGAAGAATAATATCTAACCCAAACAACTACCTATTCCATCTATGCAATCAGTACATCCTTGGCTAGTAGCAAAATTGATGAGGACACTTTCCTTAAAAACATTCTTCAAAACCAATATCCAACTGATGTGAAAATAGAGGTAATAAATGATGAAACCAGATCTGATATTTATGATAGAAATAAAACAAAATTATGTATAGACTTGTTCACTGCTTATATTGAAGACCCATTTGTCAAAATCGTAACAATCAGTCCTACCAAAACACTCAAAATCAACACTAAACTTACCAACCAACAAGAACAAAATTGTTAGATGTGATGAAAACAAACATTGAAGCTTTTGCATGGGATTATAAGGATATGAAAGGCGTCCATAATTCCATTCATACTCACCATATTTACATTAAAGAGGACTACAAATGTGTTAGGCAACCCCAAAGAAGGATGGATCCTGCAATGAAATATATAGTTAAACAAGAACTACAAAAGTTGTTAGATGTCGGGTTCATATATCCAATTTCAAATAGTGAGTGGGTCTCTCTTCTATTTATTGTTCCAAAAAATAATGGGAAATGGAGGATATGTGTGGACTACTGAGAGTTAAACAAGGATACAAGAAAGGGCCATTTTCCCTTACCCTTCTTTGACCAAGTCTTGGATGTGTTAGGTGAGAATTAATACTTTTCATTCCTGGATGGGTTTAGTGGATACAACCAAATTCATATTAGTCCTAAATATCAGGACAAAACAACCTTTACTTGTCCCTAGGGAAACTTTTCTTACAAAATCTTACCATTCATCCTATGCAATGTTAAGTTTTGAGCTATTATTAGGTTTCTTTTCAATTTACTAGATAACCATAACATATATAGGATCACTGAGAGAAACAAAATCACAAGATACACAACATTTATCCTGAGAAATGCTCATGGGGAAGAAAACCCAACAAAAAATTCCTTAATATAGATAACCAATACAATGCCAAGACAATAAACTAAAAATTACAAAATATCCTCTGTTGAGAAATGCCCCTCTCTCTTCCTTCTTCTGGCAACAGGAAACTACAGCTTCCTTCAAACTTGCTCACTAGATGAGTGAGCTGAGTGAGTGATCAAATGAGGTGCTAGCGTCCTTTATTTATACAAATTGGCAGGAGCTGTAAATGTGTCTCTTCACTGGGCAGGTCTGACTTGTCTTCTTAGTGGTTATAACCACTTTAATTATCCTAGGGACTGACTTCTCAATTTACATAATATATTTAGGGTTTGACCAATCCACAAAAGGGGATTTGGCCAATTACAATGCCTAACATGATCAATCCATAAAATGGGATTGATCTAATGAATAATAACTCAATAATAAATAGAATACTCTTTTCAGTTAAAATATTTCAATATTCCCCCTTAACAAGAAGGGTATTCTATAACATCACTAGGAGATAGAGAGGGAAGCAACATCAACAACATCTGGAGCACTGACTAGCATATCTATAAATCATCGGAAGTTTTTCTCATCATCAATATCATCATTCACAATAGGGATACGGAATTGAATCATCATCATCTTCTTCAACATGGATTAGAATAACACTAATACATCATCATCAATAAAAACACAAGGTTGATACAACATCAACAACAAAAATATCACAACACAAATCCTGGAGCATCATCAACAACAACAACATCACAACATGAAGATGGAGCATCATCAACAACAATAACATCACAACACGAAAGCTGGAGCATCATCAACATCAACACTAGGATAGAAATCTTCAGCACGAGGATGACATCTCATCAACATCAACACGAGGATGGAAATATTCAACATGATGTTGGCATCAAAACAACATCAACAAGAAGCTGGAAATATTCAACACTAGGCTGGCATCACAACAACATAAAAAAAAAGCTGGAAATCTTCAACACTAGGATAGCATCACAACAACATCAACATGAAGCTGGAAATATTTAGCTCTAGACTGGCATCAAAACTACCCCCCCTTTTGAGGGAGGTCCTTTCATACTACACCAAGCTTATCTCGAAAGTGCTCAAACTTTACACGAGATAGAGGCTTGGTCAACACATCAATCACTTGTTCATCTATGCTAAGATATTGGAGCTTTATGGCTCCTCTTTGCAACATTTCATGAATGAAGTGATACTTGATCTATATGTGCTCCGACTCATCATGGAACACATAATATTTATACAACTCTGGTTATCACATAGGATCAAATAGATGTGTCAACAAAATTTGAAGCTACATGGCTTCACCACTGGAGGAACATGTTGCAATATATTTTTCTTCTATCGCGCTGGGAGAAATACTGGATTTCTTCCTACTCTACCATTAAGTCATGGCTGATGCTAGACTGAAACAACATCTTGAAGTTCTCTTTCTATCAGAAACACTTCCAACTCAAACTAAATCAGTATATCCATACAATCTGAATTCATGATCTCCGGTATAGTAGAGACCAAATCCAATGTACCCTTAAGGTACCTCATCACATGTTTTGCATCATCAAGGTGAACAGGTCTGGGTTCTACCAGATACTATCTCAATTTTTTTCACAACAAAACATATATTTGTTTTGGTATTCATCAGATACATCAACGGACCAATAATAATCTGTCTATAAAGAGTATCATCAACCAATTATGACAAGGTATCTACCAGAAGATTCAACTTTGTTTCCATGGGTTTGTTCAAGGATTTATTCTCCAACATATCCAACCTCTTTAGTATTTATACTACATGCTTCCCTTCGTTAAGGAAGATCTTCTCTGGGCGCTGTCAAACTCTAAGACCTAAGAGATAAAGCATTAAGTCTTTCATAAAACTCTGTAGCGAGATTATTTTACAATATGTTATGAGATTTTCTTCATATTGTCAAGAATACATCATCTACATATAGTAGTAACATCATTGGCTCATCATTCATAACCTTGATATAAATGCTAGAATCAAATTTACTCTTGTTAAATCCCAAGCTCGTCAGGAAAATGTCAATTCTTCTATACCAAGCTCTAGGAGCTTGCTTCAACACATATAGAGCTTCCTTAAACCGATAGACATGAGTCTTTCTATATTCAATCTTCAAATCAAATATTCTCATTACATTGTACCAATATGGTACACTTTCTCAGCTGCAACTCAATCTGCACAATCATGTGCAAACTCTATGTGCTCTTTGCAAAGCACTATCTATCTCACTTCCTGAGAGTATGTCCTCTCCTCTTTCTACAACTATTCCCTCTGGAACTGGGTCTTTGCACCTGCAACTTATTTGAGGCTTAGAATGACTGATTCATATGTAAGTTTTAAACCTGTGAAGTAAAGCAATGCATATAGATTCTTAAGAAAAATAGAAATTAATCAATGGCTCATACACATAATACACAAAGATTTATACCATAAACCCTTAGCTGGGAGAACCTTTCAACGCTTCATTGTATTTATTTTACCATTCACCATAATATATATATATATATATATATATATATACACACACACACAATGCTTTTTAGGTATTCTGTAGATACCAAAACCCTAATCCTTTAATTCGAGATTAATTTAGAAAACCGCTAAAAATAGAAAAATCCGCTAAAATAGAAAAAACGCCCACTCTAACGGGCCCACACACACATATGCAAAGAATATAACACATACCCAACATTCTCCCACTTGTTTTTTTCTTTGCATCCAGGGGTCCATGGGATTATATAGTCAACAATCCAAGGCAACAATGCCCATTGTTACTCTCAATAGGAGAAATTTCTATGCTCATAGACTTTGTCAATGAATCTGCAACATTCTTGAAAGTGTCAACCTTTTCCAGCAACACCTTCTTTTCTTCAACCATGTCTCTCACAAAGTGATACTAAACATCAATATGATTTGTCTTCGAATGATAAGCTGGGTTCTTTTCTAGGAAGATTGCACTCTGATTATCACAATCTAATCTCACTGCTTGTTGTACCAACCCAATACCTGAACAAAATCTTTGTAACCATACTGCTTCCTTGCTTGCATGAGTGGCTTCCATGTATTCAACTTTTGTAGTTGAGAGTTCCACTACAACCTGTCTTTTTCTCATCCAACTGATTTCTCCTCCAAATAGGTTAAACACATAGCCACTTGTATTCTTCTGTGATCCATATCTCCAACCCAATCTACATCAACAAAGCCATATATGTCCACCACTCTGTCCAATCCTAGTCTTCCTTGGTAGAACAATCCATAATTGGTAGTGCCATGTAAATACCTGAAGAACCTCTTTATTACTGTCCAATGCTCCTTCACTGGTTTTGACATATACTTTATCAAAACTCCCACTGCATGTGCAATGTCTGATCTAGTACAAACTATTTCATACATCAAATTGCCAACTGCACTAGCATACAGAACATGGGACATGTCCTCTTCTTCTTCCCATGTCTTGGGACACTGATCTACAAATAAATTTACACCTATAGGAATAATAACCTTGATCGATTTACTTCCATGCATATTAAACCTCTGCAATATTGTCTCAACATATTTTCTATGATTCAACTAGAGTTTCCTATTTGCACGAACTCTTTTAATCTCCATTCCTAGAATGAAGTTAGCAACACCAAGATCCTTCATGTCAAATTTGGAGGATAGCTGTGATTTCACCTCCTTGATAACAACCATGTTCTTTCGTACCAACAACATGTCATCAACATACAACACTACAAAAATGAAGTGATTACCAACCTACTTGGAATATACCATGTTCTTTCCTACCCTACTTCTCACAAATCCCAATCCAAGGATGTATGTGTCAAACTTTTGGTACCACATCCTAGGTGATTGCTTCATACCATATAATGACTTCTTTAGCTTACATACCAACTCTTTCTTTCCCTTCACTACAAAGCCTTATGGTTGCTTCATGTAGATTTCTTCTTCCAAATCCCCATGTAGGAATGATGTCTTCACATCCATATATTCCACTTCAAGATCAAAAGCATAAGCAATAAATAAAAGAAATACAACAGAAGTTAACTTAGCAACAAGAGAAAAAATCTCACCAAAGTCAATTCCCTCTACCTGGGAATAAACTTTTGCTACTAACCAAGCTTTGTATTTCTCCACTTTTCCTTTTGCATTAAAATTCTTCTTAAACAACCATTTTATACCAACATATTTTCTTCCAGCTGGAAACTCAACTATATCCCATGCCTCATTCTTATCCAAGGAATCCATTTCTTCAACCATGTCCTTCTTCCATAGTTTACTATCCTCTAAATTGACTGCTTCCCTGACAATTCTGAGATCATCATCAGTAATAGATAAAAAAAAATTGGAACAAAAATCAGGTGGACTATACCTTTCTAGTTTCCTTCTTTCCCTCATTGATCTCCTCAATACTAGGGTATGAGGTTCTTCTTCTTTTGCTTCATCTTCTTCAGATGATTCAGATTTTGCATCATCCAACTCCAACTCTATTTTATCAGGTTCTTCTGGCCTTGATAGGAATTCCCGTTTGGAAACATATTTTACCTCTCTGAAAACAACATCTCGACTGTAAACAATATTCTTGGTTTCTAGGTTCCAAATCTTATAACCTTTCACCCCATATTTATAACCAATAAAGATACACTTTTCAGCTTTTTTATCCAACTTACTCCTATTTTCCTTTGGAATATGTACAAAATCATCACAACCAAACACTCTAAGATTTTCAAGAGAGGGTTTCTTCCCAGCACATACCTCCTGTGGATTTTTATCATACAACACTGATGAGATTGATCGATTGACCAGGTAACATGTTGTACCCACTGCCTCTACCCAAAATTCTTGTCCTAACTCGACATCGTTGAGCATTCTCCTTGTTTTTTCCATCATTGTCTTGTTCATCCTTTCTGCAACTCCATTCTGCTGAGGTGTGTATGGAGTAGTCTTATGCTTTGCTATAGCACACTTCTTACAGAAATCTTCAAATTCATTTCCACATAACTCTCCACCATTATTTGTCCTCAATACCTTTATTTTCTTCTTTGTCTGATTTTCTACCAGAGCCTTAAACTCTTTAAATTTACCAAATACCTCAGATTTCTTTCTAAGAAAATAAATCCATGTGTTTCTTGAGAAATCATTTATGAATGAAATATAATACACATATTTACCTAGTGATGGAATAGGCACAGGTCCAAACACATCACTATGTATCAACTCTAAGATCCCCTTTGCTCTTGTAGTGCCAGATGGAAATCTTACTCGATTATGTTTACCATATATGCAATGTTCATAAAAATCAAAATCTAGAGTGCAATTAGACATACCTTCAACCATACCTTTACCGTGTAGTGTTTGAAGGCCCTTTTCTCCAATATGCCCCAGTCTTTGATGCCACAACATGGTCTTCTTTCCAGGGACAATATTGGTCTTGTCTTCTTGATTTGTCTACTCAGGGACAACAGAACTATTACACCCATTAGTATAAGTTCTTCCCAACAACTTGTATAGAATTCCACACCGAAATCCCCCCATCAACACCATTTCTCCTCATACCATCTTGCATGTGCCCTTTCCCAATACAGTATCCACTTCTACATCATCCAACTTGCTTACAAATATTAGGCCCCTGGCTAGTTTTGGAATGTGCAGAACCCCAGGGAGAGTTATGATCCTTCCATACTTTAGTAACAACTTAACCCTTCCACGTCCCATTATTTTGGCTTTCGAGTCATCTCCTAGGAATACATCACCACCATCATATTTTTCATATTCAAAGAACCACTCCCTGTGAGGAGGCATATGGTATGATGCGCCTGATTCGATCAACTATACATCACAGTCTGCATGTGTACCTATAGATTCTAGGTAAACATCACCTCCTTCTTCAGTGGAGGTTTTCACCTCTGTGGAAGAGGTACTATCAGATCCCTTTGGTTTATCAACCTTCTTAGACTTGCAATCTTTCTTATAATGCCTTATTTTACCACACTTCCAATTTTTCCTCAAAGATTTTCCTAGAGACTTAGATCTACCTGTAGATTTAGATCCCCCTCAAAGACTTACCATGATTCCTGTCTTAGGTATGACCTCTTATAGATAAAACATTTTTGCTATGACCATCCATGCTTTTCCACCTCATCTCTTCAGATAGTAAGGATGCAACTACATCATCATACTTCAATGTAGATTGAGTGGTACTACCAATTCCTATAACCAGATTATCCCAAGAGTCTGGAAAAGAACATAACAAAGTAATACACTTATCTTCTTTTGCAATCGTAATATTAACAAAGGCAAGTTGACTTACCATAGTATTAAAGGCATTTAGATGTTCTGTCACTGAATCTCTATCTCCATTGCAAAATCTCCCACTAAACCCAGGTTTATCACAGACGGAAGATAAACTTGATCTATCAAGATCGAGCCAAATCCTCAGCAACAAAGGTGTCCCCTTGAAGCCAAAAATGATCTCTGATATCACATGTAATTTTTAAACTTGTGAAGTAAAGAAATGCATATAGATTCTTAAGAAAAACATAAATTAATCAATGGCTCGTACACATAGTACACAAATATTTATATCGGAAACCCTTAATCGAGAGAAAACCTTTCAACGCTTCATTGTATTTATTTCACCATTCAACATACAATATATATATATATATATATATATATATATATATATATATATATATATATATAATGTTTTTTAGGTATTCTGTAGACACCCAAACCCTAATCCTTTAATCCAGGATTAATTTAGAAAACCGCTAAAAATAGAAAAATCCGCACCCACACACACACATGAAAAGAATATAACACATACCCAACATCATCCTCACTGTGGCTGTTGAAATCTGTGAGTAACTCCTCTTATTCTATCATGGCAACAACTTCATCTATAACTAAGAGTGGCTCAATAATTGATACTGAAGGTAGATCTTCTTCTTTCATGGAAGTAACTCTATATTTTATCATAGTCATGTCTCCATGACCCAACTAATATAATGCACCAATTTCCACTCAATTTTAAATATGGGGATTTCTCCCCCTACATATCATACTATATATGAATCATGGTTGTTCTAGTTGTCTTTATGAATACTAGAACCATTTATTCAATTACCGGAGTAAGTGTCTCATCATAGTCTTCTCCCTCTTGCTGGGAGAATCCTCTGGACACACATCAGGCTTTGTACATCTGGAATATGTTTGATCTATTTAGATCAATAGTGGAAGTAAATGTTGACTTCTCTTCTAGTCTCATGAAGGAATCCATATCCTAGTATTTCTATTTGGCTTCCTTCTCTTTCACTGAAACAAGGGAATCTTCCCAGGAGATTTCATATCTCCTAGAAGTTTTTGAAGCTACGATCTAGTCTTCTCATGGAACATGTCTCCCAATCCTAGAAGTTGTCTCTTCATCTGATCCTTTTTGAGATCATGATTACTCTCTATTTCTTCTGAGTCTACAAGGACTTCATCATCTCTTACAGGGTATACTTGGTGTTAAATACCAAGTCTAAATATGAAAATTTGAGTCAGACTTCAAACAAGTTATGCTTCTCGTCAAGGTGACTTCATTATCCTTTGAAAAAGTCTACAATGATTTGTTGTTCTAATGTTCTGTCATCTTTGGAGCCTTCTACTCCTTACAACCAATCTCCATATGAGATACTATGGATTTCAAAAGATAGCTTCTTCTTCATCTTCTTTGGTACATGAATGTATATGGTTATGTACATAGTTTGCTTCATGTCTCATCTAATCTGTTGCCTTCTACAATCTTCACTATAGCTTCCTCGGGGTTATCACCTGTGACCTGAAACAAGGAAAACAAAACAACAAGCAAGAATAATACTCTTTTGATAATAGTAAATTAAACAATAGCATGAACAATTGTCGCAGTAGCTCCTTTAAATATTTCACTTGTGGCATGTCTGAAACAAGGATCAAAAGTAATAAATACAATACAAAATGAGATCAACACTCTTCTAGTGTTGTGATCAAACATTCATCCAAGGTAACCTAGAATTGACACAAGAAGTTTTTCCTAGAGGAGATGTTAGTTGTATATGTTAAATGATTACATTAAGCATTTATCTCAATATGCTCACATGCTACCAAGTACAATACTTTTCAACGATTACTACCTCAACTATAGTGTTCACTTATAATGGGGTAGTTATCAACTTTGTCATGTGCAACTTTGAATCTTATCAACTTAATTAATGAAACCTGGAACCTGGAGTCTTGTCCTCAAGAATGAGTGTGTTTCTTTCCTTCCAAGTCTCCTTCACTCAAGATGACAAGTTCTTTCTTCAACCTATCTTTTGTACTAAGAAAATATGTTATCTTGACATAAATTTGGGTTAGAAAATAAACTCTATGATGTCAACTTGAATCCATCTAATACCTTGACTTTAATTTTGAGAAAGGGTTAGTATGATGGTCATAGCTTCAACATGCAACCTAGATCAAAATAATGTCATACCAAATAGTTTCATATAAGAATAATCAAACCTAGGTTGCATTGTTCCTATGAATGTGTTGGATATTGAGATCCTTCTAGATCTATGGTAAGATATCCCTTCTCTTGCAAATACCCTTTAAATATTAACAATTTAAACATATGTGAATACATACCTCTGATAATATTTGCAGGTAGTGGCACCATCTGGTAGCAACAATAATAATTACCAACTCTTAAAAAATTCAAGGGTGACTGCAACTGGTACTACATTTGATACTTCAACTGCAATTGATATTGCAATTGATTCTGAAACTGCAACTGCAACTTATAGTTTTATGAAGAAACCCTAATTTTTCAAACTTCAAACTTTGAAATTATTATCTGGGGGATAGATGCACTGAGATGAGGTGAGTAAGCTGGTGCAGTTAGATTTTTGAAAATCCAAATTTTACCCCTTCAAACTTGACCAATGAAATTCTCGACTAGTACTTCTGTTACTAGTTCTAGTTTCCTGGTTTTATGGTACTTTTGGTTTTCTGGTTTTCTTGTACCAGTGAAAACTATGGTTTCACTTTCTAGTATTTCTATCCACTGAAAAGTGTGTTGAAGGTGCCAAAGAGTTCCCTAGGCTAGGGCACACTTTTATAAATGATTTTTAGGCTGAAATTCCTCTTCAATAAAAATCTCTAATTTTTTTGTACAACAATAGTGATGTTTTTCTTTATCAAGTGAAAGATGCTCTCTTTAGCTTAGCTCTGATACCATGTTAAGTTTCAAGATAATATTAGGTTTCTTTTCAATTTACTATATAAACATAACATAGATAGGATCACTGAGAGAAACACAATCACAAGATTCACAACATTTATCCTGGGAAATCCTCACAGGGAAGAAAACCCAGGAAAAACTTCCTTAATATAGATAGCCAATACAATGCCAAGACAATAAACCAAACACTAGAGAATATCCTCTATTGAGAAATGCACCTCTCTTTCTTCCTTCTTCTATCAACTAGCAACTACATCTTCCTTCAAACTTGCGCACTAGATGAGTGAGTTGAGTGAGTGATCAAATGAGGCATTGGATTCCTTTATTTATACAAACTGGCAGGAGCTGGAAAGGTGTCTCTTCACTGGGTAGGGATGACTTCTCAATTTGCATAATATATTTAATCTTTGACCAATCCACAAAAGGGGATTTGGTAAATTACAATGCCCGACATGATCAATCCACAAAAGGGGTTTGATATAATGAATAATAACATAATAATAAATAGAATACTCTTTGCAGTTACAATATTTCAAGATGTAATTCCCTAGACACTTTCCAAAGAGAAATACTTAAAATGTTTTCATAACTCATCCATGATAAATTTGAGATATATATGGATGATTTTACCCCTTATGGGAATTCGTTTGATGAGGCTCTAGACAATCTAGACAAAGTTCTCAAAATATGTAGAGAAATGAACTTATGCCTTAGCAATGAAAAGTGACACATGATGATGAATGAAGGGAATGTGTTAGGACACCACTTGTCCTCCAAAGGAATTGAAGTAGATAAAAATAAAGTCAAAATCATCATGCTACTTCCTACCCCTCTAAAACCAAAAGATATTAGAATTTTTCTTGGACATGCAGGATACTACTAGAGATTCATCAAAGACTTCAGTAAGTTAGCTTCTCCCCTGTTTACCCCGCTATCCAAAGATCTAGATTATTGTTGTACTTTAAACTGTTAAAAATCATTTGAAATAATAAAATAAAGACTCTCAACTACTCATGTGCTACAAGGTCTCAATTGGGCTCTTCCATTTCATATTCATATTGATGCATCAAATAAATCTGTAGGAGTAGTCTTGGGACAAAATGAATATAACAAACCTTATGCAATTTATTTCATACGTAAAAACTTGGCTGGTGTAGAGCTAAACTACATTGTTATAGAAAAGGAACTTTTAGCAATAGTTCATGGTTTCAATAAATTCATACATTATGTTAGAGGGTATAATTTTTTTGTACATACAAATCATGTTGTCATTAAATACCTAGTGAATAAACCCGACATTAATGGTAGAATGCTTAGATGGATTTTGTTATTACAACAATTTGATATAACTGTTCTTGATAAGCATGGAAAGTAGAATGTTGTTGAAAATATTTTTTCCAAGATGACCATTCCTACTAAAGAAGGCATGATTGATTATTAGTTTCTAGATGAACACCTCTTTTCCTTATCAGCACAAACCCATTGGTTTGCTGACATAGAAAATTATTTGACAACATATAATTTTCCTCAACATTTCTGCTACCAAGAAAGATGTGGTATAGTCCAGAAAATCATAGCCTACACTTGGGTAGCAGGGTATCTATTCAAACTTTGTCCAGATCAAGTCTTGAGGAGATGCATGAGAGAATATGATGTGCATGATATCCTCCATGCTTTTCATGATGAACCATGTTGAGGACACTATGCAAAAAATATGATAACCTACAATATCTTGCAAGATGAATACTATTGGCCAACCCTACATAGAGGCGTTGAACAATACACTTCACACTTTGATGAATTTCAAAGGATAGGAAAACCTAAAAAGAGGAATGAAATGCTGCTACAACCCCAAGTATCATTGGAACCACTTGAAAAGTGGGACATGGAATTTATAGGCCCAATTGATCCACCTTTAGGGAAAAAGAAGCACATAATGGTATGCACAAATATCTAACCAAGTGGGCTGAAGTAAAGGCTATGAAGGATGCCACATAGCAAAATGTATTTGCATTCCTCCAAGAATGCACATTCTCAAGGTTTGGTTATCCTAGAGAAATAATCATAGACCAAGGATCTTAGTTCACATCCAGACTTATTGAGGAAACCATGAAGGAAAATAACATCCACCATAGGAATTCAACACCCTACCATCCAAAAGCAAATGGACAGGTTGAATTCACCAACCGAGAGTTGGAAAATATCCCCAACAAAACAATAAGCATGAACAAGAAAAAATGGTCAAAGAAACTCATAGAAGCAGTATGGGCATACAACATCACATGGAATACTACCACAAGGCTCACACCCTTTGAGTTAGTCTATGGTAAGAAATCCATGCTCCCTATTGATTTTGAATACCATACATTAAGAACAAAAACTGAATTGAGTGTGAATTTACCATCAACATAGAAATAAATATTGAATCAACTAAATGCCTTTGATGAGTACAAAATGCAAGAACTCTTCAACACTAAAGTAGTGCATCAACAAAGAAAAAAATGGCATGATAAGAAAATAAAGCACGGGGAATTCAAAGAAGGGGATTGTGCCCTCTTATATAATTAAATATTCAAGGAATTCAAGGGAAAGTTGATGACAGGGTGGTTAGGGCTCTACACTATTTAAAAATGCTATGATAAAGGTTTAGTCTAGATTAGAACCATTGATGAAGAAGGAATTCCCTTGCTAGTGAATGGATTCAAGATACAAGTTTACAACAATCCAATGGCAAGGGAAGAGTTTAAAAAAACAATGAAGAGAGACAATCTATATGTGATTGATAGAAGAGATGCTCTCAATCCATCCAAATAACGAGACATGAAAAACAAAGAACAAAACAAAAATAAAATACCTAGATGAAAACCTCACTGAGGCATCTAGGAAAAATCTGTGGGTGAAAACTTCCAATGGAGGCAGTCTTAGATATGAGGAATAAATAAATATCCTCATCAAGAAAACCTCCCAGAGGCTTTATGAGGTAGGGCATTGGTGAAAACTAGCAATGGCACCTCTACCTTGAGAAAAAGTAAAGAAGATTTTTTTTTTTTTTTTAAGAATACTAATGTTTTTGTTTTGCAGGTACCCAAGGACTCCAGTTGTAGCAATCATCTGCACAAGAAACAAATAAAAAAACAGTTAGCAACAAATCAATAAGGGAAGTAAGCATTTTCAGTTTTAATTCACTTTCAATATCATCAGACCCATACATCACACTTTCCATATTTTTCATCATAAATCCCTTTTCCCATTTTTTTCATACATCAATAACACTTTCCATATTCAACACTTTACATTTTTACACTTTGTTTCAATAAAATAAATCTATAAGATCATCCTACATGATCCTACACGATAAGTTTCACAAATAAAAAGTAACATTTCAAAGGACAAGACCAAAACTGGAAATATCATTGCTAGCATCAACAAAATTACAACCATTATCAACCATTTTTTCATCAAATACAAGCATCGATACAACAAAATTACAGTCCTACATGATACCATGTATCATGTAGAAAACATTATAGTCTGCATAAATACAGTTCTACAGGATCCCTTGTATCCTGTAGAGCACATGACAGCCACAATATCCAAGATATTTTTACAGAGAAAATCTCCACCCATATCAAGAAAGAAGTATTCAATACCCATATCAATAAGGACATATTCAACATGATCAAGCAAGCCAACAACCAAAGAACAAGCAATAAATTTTGTCACCAATCCAACGACATGCAAACAAAAACCAATAAACACATGTAAAGGTAACACATGTATCATAATAATATCCCCTCTTTAACATTTATTAATCCTCATACAAATATATATACATGCATATTTAATATGGTCAAACATTTATAAAATTCTATCATGGTGATGAGAAAGAGGATGTTCATATGCCACATCAGAGGGGGGGTGGCCATAATTTGTGTTAAGGTTTGATTAACATGTTAATTTAAGTGAGTTAAGTGGATAATCATTCAAAAAGACATTGAATACTACAAAGACATGAATTAGGAGTACTTAATCCATCATGTCGACAATTGGGACACAACAACAATTTAAACCCAAATTTCAGGAATAAGTGGAAGCAAAGGGGAAATTGGAGCATCATTTCAAATTGTGAGAGAAAGAGGGTGATTTCGACTTGTGCCAAGAAGGAGAGATGAATTAGCAGGATAGAAAGATGAGAACAAAATTTAGTCAGGGAGTAAGAAATCATTCCAAGAGCAGGGTCACTATAGGTATCCATTAAACCTTCCTTGCCAAAGGAATCATTTTCTAATGTATAAAATATTCTCAGCTACTATTAGAATTTCTAGGTTTTACAAACATATGGTTGAAAACCACCATTACTAGGGGTTTCATGAGTTTTTGAGAAACATCCCTCATTCCTGTAAAAACCATCTTACACAGTCCTATAGAAATATGTCACACATTTCCTGTAGGAATGACTATGGAAAGACCATATTTCCTTTAATCGCTCGATACCTCAAATTCTTCCAACATATTTATGCTGCAATTCCCTAACTATCATGGCTACCTAAAATCAAGCATTGAACTGTCATTTTTTTTTCTGAACAATGCCTCCTACATGAAAACAATAACCATATTTTTCTCTTTAAAAACCTTTATCCCCTGAAAAAATACTTGATAATTTAACTCATAAGAATCAGAGAGTAACCATGGGAGAAGGATTTAAGAAAATAGGACCAATTTAACCCTCTAGGATCTATGATAACCCATAAATCTTAGAAATTTTCCAGAAAAGTAACTGGTTGAGGTATTTTTAAAGGCTAAGGGGGTATGATGATGGAGTGGCCATGGAGTTTTCTCTAAATGTTCATAATATCTAGGAGTAGGAGTATGTGTCCACAGTAAGAGGGATGATAATTAGAGTCAATGAAGAATCCATCACCAAAGTGTCTAGTATTTTCCATGGGTATTCCTTGGGATATCAGAGGAGAGACAAGAAGCCATCAATGCCAAAAATACATTCTTCCACCCAAATGAAAAGCCTCATAAAGACAAAAATGGTATGAAGAGGGAAAGTCTTCCTAATCCTTGGCCATAAGTGGCCTACCACATAATCAAGTATATCACATGTGAAGGAAGATTGAATGTTGTATATTCCTATCACTCCAGGCTTCTACATCATCTCATAAATTTCCCCAATAAAGAACCATCCAATAAATTAAGCCTACCTTACTTCCTCTTACAATCATTGAAGGAAATGAGCCTAAAATTGAAGAAAGGAAAACATGAATTCTTGGCACATCATGGGCTTATCAAAATGATAGTCTCGGATGCCCTAAGGTGTTTGAAACACATGATTTTGTGGGAAAATTTTATAAATATGGATCAACAGGCATTTGAAGAAGCACAGGTAGAGATGAGTGAAGAATATAAGAAGAAGGGTGAAGAACCTAAAATAATAACTAGACCCAAACTATCAAACCAACAAAATAAGGAGAAAAAAAAGAAAGTAGATGAAAAGGAAAAAGAGGCGGCTGATGCTCTAATTGCACTAAGGACCCCTTCTGTTAGTCCCCTAAAAATCACAAGTGATGAATGGGTTCATCCTAGAAGAAGAAGATCTAACCTGATTCAAAGGATTCAAAAGAAGAGTAGTCCAACACTATTTACCCCACTCACCACTATAACCCAAGTGGAAGAAGTAAAATATTCCCCTAGTCTAGGGGAATCAAAAGGGAAGGAACCTTAAAGGGAGGCAACAATAATAGAAGAAAAACCACTTCCCATTGAAGGGACCTCCAAAACCAAGAATCTTGTAGAAACAATTCTCTATGCCACCTTACTGGAATTAGAAAAGGGAAAATTTGATGCTATGAAGTGGAAGAGAATGGCAAAGGATAACAAAAGAAAATAGAAAGAAGAGGCCCCTAAAGAAGCCTCTCAATAATTGGAGAAGTAGCTCCAACATATTCAATAAAAGTTTCAAATTATGACAATGAAAAAAGTTGAGTACATGTCACAAGGGAAAAACTCTCTATGGCCAAGGGTAAACCACAACAGACATGTATGACTGTAGAAATCAACTCAATTCCAACATATGATATATAAACTAATGTGCAATATAAGAAAGAGGCCTACCTTGAGCCAACATTTGATGATGTTCCACCATTGAGCACTTTGACCCAAATCTTTATACCTGCAAGAAGTTCTCGACAAACAGGCAGAGAAAGTATAGAGTGATAATATAAAAGGGGTTAGCACATCTGATAGCATAATCCATTAATAAACATTACAAACACGCCCATGGATAATAATCATATATTTGCAAGATATCAATAGGACGGAAAAGGAGTATTTCTATTAATAATTGGTCAGTATAAGTGACAATGATACAGACTTACGTGTCAACATAGTTCGAAACCAAAAAACCAAGTGTTAGAAAAACAGGAATGCGGCGAAATAAAATAAAACAAATGCGGAAACAAAAACACAAAAGATACACAATACAAGAGAGACACAAATTTACGTGGTTCACCCATTGTGGGCTACGTCCACCAGAGAAATTGCCAGGTCCTTTATTTATTATTATC
>ML779698.1:734875-745930 GCA_009831015.1 Picea engelmannii | reverse complement strand
AATCGATTGCCATCAATGACAACCTTGAGCATCTGCGCCTTGATCATCTGCGTCATCTCTGTTGTAGCCATATTTCCAACACGGGTTTTTTACCCCACAGCCGCGCATATGCGCTCCCGATACGAAGATGTTGCGCGCGCGCGTGCGTCCAGTGGGTGTATAGCGCCTTGTAATTTTTTGGCCATTTTTTATAGTTTTGACCCTTTTGCTGTGCTGTGGAATTAACCTTGTGCCATGAATGACTGTTTTTCTGTGTTTGACGATGCGGAGTTCTTGTCGCCCTGTGCGGACGAAATTTCAGTGATAACAAAGAGTCTTTGCGTTGAATGTTTACACAATATATATATCCAAATCAAATTTTAATCAGATGTGCATCATACATAAAATGAGAAAGAAGCATATATGTGGGTAAGTGGGTTTTGTCCACATGGGGGAATTAAAAAAGAAAGAAAATGCTTGTTTCCTAGAAGACGTAACATCCTTCCTCTCAAATAGCACTGGACCTTCCAATAGTACTCAACAGTGGGGTCTGAAGTCACCGGAAGAGAAACTAGTGAAGGATGGAATAATTAGTTATAATGAGGGGTAAATGGGGCATATCCCGAAAGAGCTGGCGATATTTCCCAATAGCTACACAAAATCCAATCAAGGTGCAATTGCAGCCCACAATTTCCACCTGGGTAGATGTCCTAAATTTGGCTACTAGGTACCTCGGTCAAAGTGCGACATTTAGATTTTCGGCCTAAGAAATGGGTCATGGGCTGGATCCCATCCCAGAGGTGGGTGCCTCAAGGGGGGACGCACAGAACAAATGGACCTCGGCCTTCAACCCTTCATGGGTATCTCTCTGCCTTATGGTGATTGGAACACTTGACTTGGAGGATTTTCAGTTCCTTATTTGACAACCTCTATGTTTTGACAATGTGAGAACCAGATAACGGGGAGTTATTTGGATGCCTATCCCCGAAATCCTACCTAGACTAAAAAAAATCTTTTGGCACCTCCTGTGGAGGAAAAATTGGTGAGTTTTTAGAAAGATTTTAGATGTAGTTGTTTTGGGAGGTTGGGGGTGCAAACCAACCTCGTTGATTAAAAATGGGAGTGGATAGTCCAATCAAGAAAAGGTGGGGTGTTTTCAGAATCCTTTTTGGAGGAAACTTACTTTGACCTCCACATTTCAAGAAGAAGCTACGTGAGTGATAAGTGACTTTTGTGTGTGAGTGAAAGTGTACCAATTTTTAGTGAATTAGATGTCACCTTGCTACATGTGGACTTCGCTTGGTCCTTACAAGAGTTTGATTACCTAATTAACTAAGTGCCTTTGGTACAACCTTGCGTAATTCAAAAGCCCTAGGAAGCTAGCATGTGGACATGTGGGTCCGTTACTATCCTTTAACTCCCTATTGTGATGTAATCTAAGAAAAGCTTGAAACTATCCTATATTGAACATGTGGTCATGTATGGGCCCATTACAAATCTTTAAACTTCCCTAGTGTTTTGATCTAAGAAAGAAAAATTTCAAACACTATCCTATCTTTGTAGCATATGGGCATGTATGGGTCCGTTACAATATTAATATGTGTTTGAAAAAAGAAAACTAAGAGGGGTCCCAAGAAGGGCCATTGTCATCTCCTAAAGGTTTTAAACTTTGTTTTAAGGGAGATGAAATTGTTTCACAATCTTTTTCTGATTCTCAAGGTCGCTTGAAGGTGCGAGAGAAGAGCATACTAAGCGATTGTAATTCAAATTCGATTCCCAATGTAAGTTAGATGTGATTAAAAATGATTTCCACCTTATCTTGTGAGTCAAAAAAAGCCATCCATGTGCCAAAAAGCAAATAAGGGTAATTGATTTTTATCCTCCTAAGTGCCTATGTGTGCTTGACTAACCCCTTTATATGATGAGGGGAATAAGTGTGGTGCAGTTTTTAGAACATGCTTGACATCATTTTTAAGAAGGAAAATGGCCTTCCCCACATCCCAACAACTTACAATGTGAAATTTTGCTCAGATGCGCGGCCCCTAGTGAAGACAGAGGCGCATAGAGCGCAGGCGCGTGAACAGAGATGAGTCTGAAAGTGCACGCGCACAGAGAAAGGATGTCACTTAAGCGCATGCACGCAGAGAAAGGCTGTCACTTAAGCGCATGCACGTCTGTGGGGTAGAATACCTGTGCACTGGTGACAAGCGGCCGAGAAAGAAAAATCCGGATGGATTTCTCTCAATTCTCCTTTGAATTGGATGGTTGGCAGGTTGGCTTAGGCCGGTTAGTGTACCTGCAAGTTAAACAAACTAAAAGAAGAGAAAAATAAACCCAAATGAGGTAGGAATTTGATACCTCTCCCCAATAGAGTCGCCAATCTGTTGCGCCTCTTTCATCACCTTGGTGAGAAAATAAGAGGTGCTTGCAAGCTCAGTTGGTTCTACTGAGCAGGACAGCTGTAGAGAAAAGAGTTAGAGAAAGAAAAACAAAACTATAATTAAGAATTAATCTAATAAAAACTAAAATGATAAGCATAGGGACATAGAGATAACAAGAACAAAAATACCCATGTCACCAATGTTTGAGGCTTTATCTATTGATGAAAACAAAGCACCAAGAAGAAAGGGGACTATGAGTCCCTTCTTCCTCCAAGGGAAAGCTCTTGGACCCTCACTGGTAGCTCTTATTACAACAAAGAAAATGAAAATGGTAATGAAAGAACTCTTTGCAAATCCACTCAATGGTGAGATGGATTGCTCAATGAAATGGTGCCAATGTGTTCTTGTCAAGGATGGAGTCCTTAAAACAATATAGGCAGCATAACATTACTTTGAATTCCTTGAGAAAATGAGGTGCATTCATGGCTTTTTATAGCATTGCATTGGGTTATTGTGTAACTGCTTTGTAGTGTGCGAAGAGGCCATTTAGGGCATTATTAGGTCTTTGACCAGCCCACCATTCAGATCCAGCCCAGATTTGGAGGTCAAATCAGCTTGGGAGCTGAACCATAAGTGGTTGGGAGGCCGACCACATTCATAAATGCACCATTTAGAAGGTGCATAAATTTTTTCACTAACAACCGCGCATCGTGCGCATATGCACACTTTCTACATTCCTGTTCCGCGCATGTATGCGCGCGCCCAATGTCTGCAAAGTGCTCTTCAATTTTTCACTACTTTGTATAGTTTTTTCCCTTTTTTTAATGCTATGAGATTAATTCAGGGCCATGAATGACTTCATTACTGTTTGACGATGTTGAGTTCTTGTAACCATGTGCGGATGAAATTTCAGTGATAACAATGAATTCCTTCACAAGTCCTGCAAAGGAATCTAGGTTTATGTCTGAGATGTCTAGGATTCTCAATCATATGAATTCCCCCAGCATGACTTGTAGTGGTTGGAGACATGATCCTAGCATGAATTGCAGATGCTAGTAGAGAATATCCAACATGAATCACATAGGTTGGAGATGGATCCCCAACATGACTAGTAGAGGTTGGTGATGTATGTGTAGTGTGACTAGCAGTGACCAGACATGTGCCCTCAACATGACTTGTAACAACTGGTTGTAGGTATTCAACATGACTTGCAACAGCTGGTTGCAGGTCTTCAACATCACTTACAGAGGTTGTTGACCAATCTCCAACATGACTAGCAGAGGTTGTTGATACAATGCCAGTATGACATGCAATGACTGGATTCATGCCCCTAGCATGACTTACAATGATTGGTTGCAGGTCTTCAACATGACTCGCAGAGGTTGTCGACCAATATCCAACATGACTATAAGAGGTTGGCGATACAATGCCAGTATGACATGCAGTGACTGTACTTCTTCCCCTAGCATGAATTGCAACATCTGGTTGCAGGTCTTCAACATGACTCACATAGGTTGTTGACCAATCTCCAACATGACTAGCAGAGGTTGGTGATACAACACCAGTATGACATGCAGTTACTAGACTTGTGGTGGTGGTGAATTGTGACATTTGAGACTAAGGTCCAAGGAAAGATTGGTTTTGAGAAATTGTAGGCCAGGAAGGATCTTGGTTTACACCTTGTCCCTACCCAGTAGGATAGTATCCTCCTCCATACTGATTCATAAAGGGTTGTAAGGGAATTGACACTGAGGAAGCCACTTGCGAAGATAAAGAAACATGACAAGGGTCACTCACGTGAGGATATGTGTTGCCCCCATATGAAGGAACTTCATAAAGGGGGTTGCCCATACTACAAAAAAAACTTCTCCCGGATGAAACACAAGAGGATAGATGGAGTTCATCCATGGGAAAAGTGTTCATAGGAACCAACATAGCGGAAGAAGGATAAGTGGATGGAGTGTAACAAGTAGAATGATTTCTTAATTGGGCACTTACTTCTCGCATAGTGGATTTTTAGGAAGGAAGATTTCAACCTCCTACCATAAGAGGTGTTTGAAGGGTATGAATCCCACCAAACAGAGAGGGATAATAAGGAGGCATCATTCCCCCATACCTAAAAATTGTATTCTCATAAGGAGGTGAGACAAAGGATGGAAAGTTTGGAGACATATTAGACATACCATGAAAAAAAAAGATTATAGACCCAAGGCATTGACTGAGTACCATAATTCTTCATACCATTATAAAAAGTAGATGGATTTTCCCCCATGAACATCATGGGGAGGGTAGCAGTGAATGAGGGACCAAAAGGAACTCCACTGTCGATGATAAAGAGAACTCAGTATAAACTCTTAAGGCTAACTAGTAATCAAAGAACATACCAAAGAGTCAAATGACCAATATGCATGCAAACGAGCTAAAGTGGATGAGTGGCCTCCCTTGCTAAAGAAGGTATGTCTCATCCAAGAGGGACCTGAGACTCCCCTCTAAAGTTTAGAGGTAACAAAATCAGTTATAAGGGCCATCGTAGGCTTAAAAACCAGTTGGTCAGATCCCCCCAGAGAGGTAATCCTCCATAAAGGTTGTGTGTTGTCCGACCCCTATCTGGCTCAAGATACAAGAAGAATAACCCCTGAAAGTAACCTATGAGATACCTAAGTCAAGAAACTAATCAACCACTGTATAAACGATGCACAGGAGACCAGTCGTAAGTTCGGATCACCATATGGGCAGGGTAGCAAAGCCCAAAACCTTGAAAGCACCACCTCTCACAGAGGTATGGGTAATAGCAGAATCCCCAAATATGAATAAATCCACAGAAATATCTCTGATGCTAGGTGAGTATCCATGGGTTATCCCTTCAACTAACTTCACGCGACCTCATGATTAACTCCGGTGTGAGAATAGCCTCCTAATATTACCAATTATACAATGGACTTCTCAACTCCTCGTCTCAGACAAATATGTTGATTTAATTGACTTGGAGAAGTTTACTCACAAGATCCTATTCCAAAGCACTAAATCCTAGGCTAGTTTGTGCACCCTAAAAATAAAATCGTGACTAATAAATTTTAGCTTAAAGCATAAATTTTATTGGCCTTGGTTACTAAAAAAGATATGGAAGTGAAACTCATGGTGTTATGACTCTACAAGAAAATAAATACAGATATAATGCAAAGTCTATCTTTAAATTTTCAATGAATGATATGCTAATAAGAACAATACAGTCTTTAATTTCAACTCTGCAATTCAGAAGTAAAATGAAATCTTTCACTAAATGCGCTAAGCTAATTATAAACATTCAAAGACGAAAATGCCAACCAATGCAAAATTCCTATTTTTTTTGTATTTTCAATATACTAAAAACAAAATGCATGGATTGATGAGCAACCTGATATATAAATTCTACTGTGTATAAAAGAAATAACTCGATCATAATACCAAGCAGCCACGCATACAACCCAAGGACAAGTAAAAAATGGAAAACAAAGAGAAATACTACGCCCAAAAATTCAACTCCAAATAGGTTTCCTGTCATCCCAGATAATCTCAACAGACACTACAAAGACCTAAGAAGGCTCAACAATCTTCAAATCCCACCCAACAGCCACTAAACCAAGAAAACAAGCAAGGTGAAGTGGTATACACAAATTTTCAGGAGAACAAAGGTATATATGTTTCTTGCAGTGAGACAACAAGTGTGTATACGTGACTGTCAAGGTAAAAAAGGTGTATATGCTTTAAAACAAGGCCAGACAAGGGAAAAAGGCTAAAAACTCAGAGCCAGAGTGAACATGACATGTCAAGTAGTGATATGACAAGAAACACAAAGGAAAAAGAGCAATGTAAGAAGAAAAAGTACTTCAACCCTTAGAAGGAAGATCTCTCCCTAGTGGAGTCGCCACTTCTGTTACAAGGGAAAAAATCTCTATGGCCAAGGGTAAACCACAATAGATAGGTGTGACATCAGAAATCAACTCAATTCCAACATATGTTATATAAACTAATGTGCAATATAAGAAAGAGGCCTACCTCAATCCAACGTTTGATGATGTTCCACCATTGAGCACTTTGACCCAAAGCTTTATACCTACAAGAAGTTCTCGACAAACAAGCAGAGCAAGTATACAATGATAATATAAAAGGGGTTAGCACATCAGATATCATAATCCATTAATAAATATTACAAACACGCCAATGGATAATAATCATATATTTTCAAGATATCAATAAGATGGGAAAGCAATATTTCTATTAATAATTGATCAGCAGAAGTGACAACGATACAGAATTTTGTGTCGGCATGGTTCGAAACCAAGAAACCAAGTTCCTTACAACTGGGTCTCCACCACTTCAATCCTCCACCAAGCACAAGCTCATAGGAAAGAGACAATGCAACCCTCTCAACAATAAGGAAAGATCTTGGGGGTTGAACACTATGTTCAGACTTGAGGGATAAAGGGATACAGACTCAATATGAAGTAATTTTTCCAGAGTAACTTTTCTCTCAAAGTTGAATCCTTTCTTCTCTTTTCCATATCTCGAATTTGTTCTCTTATAGCCTTTAGAATGCAACTGAAGGGTCGATTCAGAATTTTTCTAGTATATGGAAGGCCAAGGATCAGAGATCTTCTATCGTGACATGGAAACCCGACTCCATTTTCTATTTTCTAGCACAAATCCCAATGTACACGGGATGTAGTGGAGCAACCACCGTATAAACATCTTGAATAACTGATAGGGAGAGTATATGTGGAAAAAATGTTAATTTTTAGCTTTGGATTCATCAAAAAGGGATAATAAGACTGCATAGGGAAATGGAAAAAGGCCCTCTGTGAAAGATAACAATGGTGAGGCAAATCTTGCTATAATAGTACAAATAGAAATTGAAAGTGGAAAACCAGAAGTTAAAACAACAATTAGATAAATCAAAAGGAAAATTGGCTAATAGGGATGAACAGATAGAGATCATGGGAGCTTTAGTAAAGAAACTATCCAAAATGTATTTAGAGATTGCTAGAGTGTAGACAAACTACTAGAAGATACACATTATTCTGAAAATATCAGTGGCACAAAAATCAAATTGAACATTTGGCTCAGTTAGTGAGATTTAACCTTGAAACTCCCCAAGACTTCTTGGATGCATACCATTGTTGCAACATGGAGGAAAGGGCCAGGATGTATGTGTTTTACTTACACAACATCATCCTTCCACACCCATACAATTGGAATCCAAATTTATATGTGGGGGATGTCTAGCTGATGTCCTTTGCATCATGGCTAAGGCATGAAGAGATGAGTGTAGAGGAATTAAAGAAATACAAGGAAGGATAACTTCAAACCCCCTTGTGGATTAGAGCTAAGGAAACTAGACTAGGGGATGTTATAACCAACCATCACAACCTATATTTGGATAAATATGTATCCCCAGGTTGGAAAACCAAACAAAGAGAAGAAATGGACCACTTGGATGACTCATTGAGACTGTTGGGAGAAGAGGCAGTAGAAGATTTCCATAGGAGGTGTCACCCCTTGCCTCATATCTTGCATATTCAAGATCCTCATTCTATAAATACCTTGCAAATTCCCCTCTTGAGAAAACATTGGTACAAAGAGGCCCTAAGGAAGATGAAAAAAAATTATATTGGGCTAAGGATGAATCCTCCACTCCTTTCTGTATCACCAATGACTAACCTCAACATAGGAAAGGAATAAGAGGAGTGTTCCAAGATAGTGAAAGACAAAGGATATCATGAGTAGTAGTCCATCACAAGATATGTGGCATGGGACATGAGGCATGAATTCAGTGAATAGCAAGCTAATGAACAACATCAAGAGGTTAGACAACAACATCAAGGAACAAAACAACCACCTAGTAGCGGGCAAGAACCTAGTGGACAACAGTAACAACAGTAAGAACACAAGAACTAAGTTTTGTTGCACAAAGGGTGTGAAAAGTTTCAATTGGGGGTGATGATGAGCCCAATTATTTCCTATCTCAAAGGCTCATCATAGGCACATATTTCCACCATCATATGACTAAATATTTGTTTTTGACCATATTTAATAGTAAGTCATGAATATTTTTTGCATGTTTCTTAGGGAATGCATTTTGAGGTGGAATTTTGTGTATACCATACCTTTTTTCTCTAATATCTATGCCAAAGGATGTGTGTAGCATCAAGCAGGTCAAAATATATGAATCAAGGGATACAAATGTAGTTGACTCCTAGAACCAAGGGATTCGGTCTCCCTAAGAGAGTTTCCATCCAATAATTAAGGGACCTTGTCCCCACCTACCTCTAGAGCCCTCTTTGTTCATTAATGTCCACTCTTGAACAACAACAATTCAAGATCCAGATGGGATTGAATGGGATCCCCTATTTCCCCATTTTTCTCCTCAAATCAATCAAAGAGGTCGAGTTCTCAAGATTATATATAGACCTCTAGCCTAGAGATAAAGGAGGATAGATTGTTGACAATATTGTATTAATATTTTTCTCAGAAAACGTTTGTTGGAACTTAGAGTTGTTGCTCTTGATGTACTATTGATGTTGATGGAATAAAGACGGTCTTGTTTTCATATTATTAGAGTTTTCTCAAGGTTCCTTTTGCTTCTTGGGTAGGTCCCTTTGGAGCCTCCCTTCTCTAAATAGGTGAAACGTTATACTTAATCCCAAAAAGATGGATTTCGGGACTTCGTTTATTTCATGATTCTACCCACTAAAGCCGCAGTATCCCAACACGCGAAATGGCGAAAACTTTTTAGTTATAATCACCATTACTAAATGACTAAGCATGGATTATCATATTTTATTACCCCGTACTCTCGCTCTCAGGAGTTACACATTGAACACTTCTCAAACCTCCAACATGCGAAGTCGCGAAGTCGTTTTGAAGTTACCCAGGTTAATATCAAGAGTAAATCACTTTAAACCTTAGTTAATCATTATCATGATTTCGTGACTCGACAATTAATTCCCCAAAAAGAATCACCTTTGTAACTTATATCCGTGAAGTTGTGATATTCATTAATTAAGCGTGGATTGATTAAAGGCTTAAGTCAAATCACAGACAATCAACTAAATCGCACTGTCGCGATTTTAGGTTTTTGGGGTTCAAAGGCTAGGAGAAAAATCATCTGATATGACGAACCATGAAAAAGGGATTATCCACTAAAGCACACTTAATTAAAAGAACTAAACCAAATTAATTAATGCCTTAAACAACCTTTAACACACACAGTTTACAGATGAATTTTTGAATACTTTTGCGTTTTTCCATGTCACGAATCGTTAAGCATTTATGACATTTATTTGAATTCCAATGAGGTGATGGATAATAATATCTCTTTTTACTTCTAAATCTTTCTATTAAAAAATTTGACCATTTTGTCAGCAAGGAATCGCATGGGATTTAAATGATCAAGACAAAGGGGTTTCTTTCATTAATTCAGTTTTCATTTCTATTGTGCGCAGATCCATTTCACCAGGATAACTTTTGTCTGTGTTTTCAATCTTTTTGACAAGGGAACTAGTTGCAAGGTTCTCTATCATGGCTCCACGAAAATTTCCCAAGGCAGCTGCCAAGAGTTTAGGTCAAGGTTCAGATGTTGTTTCTAATACCTTGCCCTGAAGTGTTATTTTAGTCAAAACATGGGCGGTTGTTTCCAACGTTCTGCAATCCGAGTCGATAGATTGTTCGGATGATTCTAGCGGTAATGAGAAGGATGACTTGTCCACCAAATAAAAAATCATCACTCAAGAAGAGATGCACAAAATAGAAACAAGGCCATGACTTCTTCCCTATTATGATATGATCATATGGGCGCCATGTGGACATCCTGACTAGGATGATTATCAACGAATAGAGGGTGGTAATTGGGAATTTTAGATCAGATCATTTACAGACAATGAATAAAATGTCACCCACACCAAACCTTGCTCACAATGAAAAATTCCTAGAGGGTTTTAAGAAGAAGGAATGCGAGCAGTATGGAAAAAATTTATCTGATCTGATCAAATATTGGGTTTCGCACACCGCAAAATTCAGGGTTGATACTAACGAAATTTATTCAATCTCCTCCTTAGAGCCACAGTTCAAGTATATAGTGATGATGGCTTGTAGGCTGTATGGAAAGGAGGACACTACTCACTTTTTCCTCCCATGGTTACCGCTTATTCATACAGTTGCTGAGGGTTTCTCTTTCGACTGGGCCAAATTGTTGTCTGACAGTCTGTTGATTAAGGTTGGTTGTCATTGATGTCAACCCTTGAAGAAAGACTCGTAGCATAAAGGTTTGGTTAATGGACCCATTATTGTTTGATGTAAATTTGACTCATTATTGTTTTTTCATGGTTGATAATAAGTAAATATGGATGAACTCCAAAGTGGTCCCCTTATGGTGAAAGCCCTCACGGGAAGACGCTTTGTGGAGTAAGAGAACCCATGCTTAATTGTGGAATAATGAGATGAAGGAAAGTGAACTTTTCAGGTAAAATATCCTAGATGGATAGTGCTTGTCATGTCATTTCCGGTGGTATGTGGAACGTCACATAATTCCTCACGGTTAGAGAGTTATGGCCATGAGAAGTTTGAGACCCCAGGTTTGGGTAATGGACCCAAGTTTGTTTGATGGGTAACGGTATGAGTTATGATATATTTTTAGACAATAATATTCTATATGGACAGT
>ML779698.1:709964-733297 GCA_009831015.1 Picea engelmannii | reverse complement strand
ATAAGAAAAAGCATTATGTGGTTTTCTCCTGATTTGGGTTTCCACGTAAAACACTGGTGTACTGTGTATGTGTGTGATTGTTTATTTCTTACTGCTCATTATTGGATAATAATTCTACATTGATATAACATTTGAAGAAAAAGTATTATAATTGTGCTATTACTAATTCACCCCCCCTCTCAGTAATCCAACACAGTCTGACCAGTTGAATTACCAAATACCTAGCGCAGATGGCGAGTAGGAAAATGACTTTGTTCTTTATGTCTGCTTACATCATGGATGCTATTTGCTTCATGACCCCTTTCCCACTAATGAGCTAGAGTTGGGCTCCATATAATATAGAGCCTATTCATGTCTACCACTCAAAACCTTGGGAGAATAAAGCCAAAGAATTCATTTACGAGATCTTCAACTGGGTAATGGTACCAGTGCATGTCTCCATCTTTGGCCATCCACCTCCCAGAATTTTGGGTAACATCACGACCAACCTGAATAGCGTGGCAGATTGGTATATAGAAGCAGAATTTTCATACATCAGGGTCTTTGGCACCTCTGTTCCCCCATACACTCTGTCGTTATTCTTGCCAGATAAGCTATTGTGCTGTGAGATCACCAAACAAACTGTGCTTGGTGGGATAAGCAAAGAGCTCAAAGGGATATCGAAAAAGGTATGGACGCCCTTTTCCATTCACATTGGTGCATATTATTTATTATATTTTGGCCATACCAGAGCTGAGGCTACGACCTTAGAAGAAATGAAATTCGTGGACATTGAGTTTAAGAAGCATGAGCCTAATAAGGTTGTGAGTAATCACCCGGTGAGTTGTGGCCTGAAGAAATATGAACATGAGGATTCACCTCATGATGAAATTTTATGGGGTGCGAGGTCCTACTTTGAATTCCTAAGTTAAATTCAAGCCCTGCCGCTCGGAGATATGGCCGATTTCTTTAAATTCCAGGAGCACCGACGGAGTTGTCTCCCCTAGCTTTTACAGGGTGAAACCCCAAAGCTTTCAGTTACACAGCAAAAGGAAGACAAAGGCTCAAAGGAATCGAGTCTTGACAAGGAGGAGAACTAAGAGAAAACAGGGGAGGCTGGGACCTCAACAAGAGGAGATGAAATCTCTAATCAATAGGAAGGAAACCCAGAAAAGGGTACGTCAGGCAACCAGGTCCAAAGTCAAGCAGAGATACCGTTACAAGGGGTGGGTGACTCACTATCTCTCATATCAAGCAATCCAACCATGATGCTATCCTAAAAAAATCATTCAAGGAAATCAACAGTCCCATTTCTTCTATCACACCCTTACAATTCACAAAGGGGAACCCCGATGCAGGATGGATTTTCAATGAAGAACTAACACCCATTTCTGTAGAAGATTTACCTCTTGATGAATTTTTCTTCGATAAGAAAAGGAAGGTCTTGGTGAAGCAAGAATCGTATCAAAAATCGGGGGCAGTGGATAAAAAATTTAAAATCCTAATAGAAGGAAAGGTCGTAGAAGAGGAAGAATTCACCGACGAGATAGAAGGAACACTGGGGGATTATGCTACAACTAACCAATATTCAGTTGGAACTTTGAAGGCACATTTGAAACGAAATAACCTCTTTATCAGTAAGTTGGAAGCTAAGGTGGCTACAACGGAAGAAAATGCCAGGGATGAGGTGAGCAAAGGCCTCGAGCAATCTAGAATAGTCGATTTGCAGGAGATCAAGAGACTTAGATCCGACCTTGAGCAAGTTGGCGAAAATAATCCAAACGTAGGTAAGCCAACAGGAGAAACAAATAATAAAGTTACAGTTGAAATTGGATGTTGCCAAAAATGAGGTCTTAGACATAAAGATATTCCAATCCCAAGCCACCGAAATCTAACAGAAGGCATTAGTAGCTCAACAGGACTTGCTTGCTAAAGTGGGAACCATTTAGAATCACTTTCAGATGATAGATCAAGTGCTATAAGATATCTCTTTGAGATAAATAGAAGCTGGGGTGGCTCGGGTTGCTTTCCAGGAGGGTGTTATAGCCACAATGAAATTATAGATGGTCGGTAGCTCCAAATTATCCATCGCAGAACAAACTAGAGGGAATATCTTACTGAAGGTTTGGGAGCAGAATATATCAAAGAGCAGGGGGAGAGCTAAAGGGGTGAGGAATTCTTGTGAAGAAACATTCACCTTGATAAATATAAGTTTGTTAGACCTTGATAAGGAAGGCAGTGCTGGGACACTGGGGAAAATCAATATAACTAAACACCTACTAGATATCAAGGAAAATGTGGAAAAGGAGCAAGCTAAAACATCCCAGATAAGTCAGGTTGATATGGTCCAAGTGGACAAATGGATAGTAAAGACAAGTTTATAATTATGTTCTATTGTCATGGAAGACCGACAAGTGGGAAAAATATTGACACAGTTGGAAAATAATTGTTACACCTTTGAGGCAAACAACCAAGAAGAGCCTTCCAGGTTTATAGCCTAGTTGATTGAAAGGTGCGTCAATTGCATTGAGAAAGTGAAAGGGTAGAATTCTAGTGTTAAATGATGATAGATGTCACTCCATTCTATTTCTGGAGCTAGAGGAGTAGAGAAAGGAAGGCGCGCTTCCCTTATGAAGGAAGACAAAAGATGAGGAAATGAAACGCTTCAATTTTTCATTTGTAACTGACAAGTTTCTAGAACGTTTCGAATTTGAAATTTTTAGAAGTTTGTTTAAATATACATTTTGAAAATGGAACCAAGGGATTTTTGTTTTGGGGCCAAATGTAATAGATGATTTCCTGTGCCAAAATTAATGGAAAGAAATCCAAACACTCCAAATTCCATGAAGACTGAGTTATGTGTTATTCTCTATTATCTCATGTCCATTTTCATTTCTCATATATATCTTTGATGAACGCTTAGCTGCAATTCAGTATAACTTTATACTGTGGTGATAAACTCTCTAGTCTTCTAATCATTTGTATTTTTTCCTTTGTATCGGCTATCAAAAGGTACAAGACCTATGAATTACTTAGATCTCTATATTTTATGCTTTGTCAAAGTGTTTTCTCGTCTATTTTCTTCTTCTGTCATGGGGTGAGATTCTCCCTCGATTGGAGCCTTGTATTGTTGACAACTTAATGTTTTATTACATTCCATGCATGATTTTTCAAAGTTAACTTGGTTATGGGAAAAGGCCTTTTTCTTTTTTATACTATTAATTCAGATCTAGGAAATCTTTCTTGTATAATCTAAAATTGAAATAGCATTTTAAAACGTCAACCCCCTTTAAATCTTTGTTTCTCCATGACTGTACTTATTGTAAGACAACCCAACATTGAACCTGACCTATTAGATCAAACCAACATCACTTTGAATCTCTTCGATACTACACTTAAGACTGCCATCACCTAGGTAGAGCTCGAACATTCATGGGTAGCCATTGAATGGGATATCAACATCCAAGAATATTTGGAAGCTAGACAAAGACAACTCAGAAATCAACCATAGCTTGTTTCCCTGAAGTTTGTTTTTTCCGTTTTTATCACTCACTCACTTTGGGATGCCTAGAATATATACCTTATAGCCTTAAGTACAGACTCTGGGACAACATCTTTCTAGCTCCGTTACCGGGGATGAAGAATCATAGTCACTTCCCCCTGAGAGAACAACATTTTCAAGTTTTGTTTTTTGATAGTGAACAAAGAGAGAACACCTTGTTAAGGATAAACCTTTATCATTCACTTGACAAATCCACTTTTAAGAAAGTTGGCATCCGTTCGAAGGAACACCAGACAAAACCCAGATGCTAAAAGGACCGTGCTAGTTTTCGACCCTGAAAAAATACTAAAACCAAGGGGTCTTTTCAAACAAAACACTGTTGTTTACCAACCCAAGTCTACTCATTCCAAAGATAATATCCCTCTTGATCCTTCATCCTTTCGAGAAATTTCTCTCAGAAAAACATCGGACAGTATTGTCGAACCCGAGACCCTAAAC
The DNA here is from genome assembly GCA_009831015.1 of Picea engelmannii. Classification (NCBI taxonomy): domain Eukaryota; kingdom Viridiplantae; phylum Streptophyta; class Pinopsida; order Pinales; family Pinaceae; genus Picea; species Picea engelmannii. The sequence continues at coordinate 729,318 of ML779698.1, read as the reverse complement.
CCCTAGCTGATCCTACTCGAGATTAAGGCTGGAACCTCTTCGACTACCTCTTACGTTAGTAGGGGTGAGACGTCTTCCATAAAGCTCATCCCTATTAATATACCATCGAATATCGATACAAACCTCTCTGTCACTCGAGGGATTGAAGAAAGTACCACACATTCAGATTTGACACCGGTGGGTTCTCCCATTTATGCATCCTACAAATCAGAGGAACCGAGTCCCCATGTACCTTCTCTCCTTTTCCGAACTTTCACCTCCCTAGATAAAAAGTTCCCTGAATTCTTCCCCCTCCACCTCGGGGAAGATAGAGAGTCGTTATACATCTTCACTAACCCTCTTTATAATGCACCAATTTCCTCTCCTAGGTTATCCATGGTCGCCACCAGAGGAGGAGAAGGGGGAGCTGGAGGTCAAGGCCAACAACCGCTCCCCAGGTTTTCACCAAGGTAGCTACTAGATATGCCCCCTTGGTCATTCTAGTACCCCTCCATGATTTACTAGAAAACTATATGAAAAACTTGCCCAAGTTCACAGGAGAAGGAGATCTAACTGCTACTGAGCACATCAACTTCTTCGATCAATTCGTTGATATTCTAGGTCCCGGACATGAGGATGTGTATTCCCGTTTGTTTGTATAAACCTTTGAAGGACAGGTAAGAACTTGGTTTCAAAGCCTGCCCCCAGGTTCAATATTATCCTACAATTCCCTAGAAGACCTATTTATCCAGATATTTAACAAGTTGTACAAAAGATCCCTGTTGAAGTTAAACCGTCCTAGCCTGCAGCCAAAGTAACTATCACAGGAGATTTCCAACCCGATTTCGCTCTACTATTAAGAGAAAGGAGAGGGGATGAATTAACCGAAATGCAAGATGACGCTATGTAAATTGATTCAAACATGATGGCTTCGGGTAAATTAAAAATGAAAATCGAAATGGGAAACAGGGAAACCAAACATTTTAGAGAATAAGCGGGTCCCTCTGGATCTGGAAGGTCTTTAGATGACAAAATGGATGACATGGATAGGCTAATAAAAGAGATATCAAACAAAATCTCTAGAATGGATCTAGACCAATCCAAATCAGATCAATTCATTAAGAGAGAATTCAGGAGAAACCCCAATCCTTAGATTCAACAAAGATAGATTAAAAATAAAGATCAAAAAATTCAAACACCTCTAAAAAATGAAAATTTTATTGGAGAAAATGATATGCAAGAGTTCAAGGATTTGAAAGAATACGTAAACAATTTAGGTGACCACTGTATACAACCTCATTTAATGAAAGAATATTATGAGAAATCTCTAAACATTGAATAATCATCGGGTGAAGATAATAAGCTAAACAACACTGATGATTCCGCTTATCAAGGAATGGAAGACACCATAATGGTTGAGCTCCAACATAAGTACAATATGAGGCCTAAAAACAAACCTGTGTCGAATGCTCAACCCAAGAAAATTTTTCCTAGAGGTGAAACATATGAGCCTTCCTCGAAAGAGACTGAGATCCAGGTGAGAAGAACCAAGACAACCGAAATGCAGACATCGGGAACCACAAGCATCGAAAATAAAAAAATACAAACAAATAGGTTGGAAAAGAGGGAGTTTGAAGTTTCGACTAAAGAAACAGATAGAGTTGTGGGAGGTTTTAGCCTAGAAAATGAGATAAGTAATATCAAAATACCGATACCTTTAGTCGAGTTGGATAAGAACCTTGTGTACCGAAAAAAAAAAACCAAAGTGATAAATTTTGCAGATTTAGAGAGTCAGTCTGACGTAATAAATTTGGAAGATGATAAGTCTAACATCACTTTTGGTCCACATTTCGAAGGTGCCTGGGACACCGTTGCCCCTTTCTACATCACCCTGAATGTGCACGATCAACTACTACATAATTGCATGATGGACTTTGGAGCCTCTCATAATGTGATGCCAAAATATATTATGGATAGATTGGGCCTCAAAATCACTAGGCCATATGGAGATATTTACTCGTTCGATTCAAGGAGAGTTAAGTTCATGGGCATGATCAAATATTTAGTAGTCACTCTCGCCCAGGTTCCGGTGAAAAGTGTCCTAATGGATGTAGTTATCGTTGATATACCCCCTAAGTATGGTTTGTTCTTATCTAGATCTTGGGGAGCCAAGCTCGGGGGATCTCTTCAGTTGGATATGACATATGCCACTATCCTTGTTTTTAGCGGTCAGTTCACTCGGTTGTACAGGGAAACATGGTTGGCGTATAGGGTAAGCGATCCACATAATCCTAACAATTTCCCTGTTTATGTTGCCGATCAAAATCTGGGAAATTGTATATTATCTTTTGATAATAGTGTAAATGGTTGTGCAGAAGGAAATTATCTAGATGAAAATAAATCGGAAGTGACAGATAAAAACGCGTATAGCACTGGAACTTGGAATTTTTTTTTTGATGGTGCTTCATCGTGTGAAGGAGCAGGTGTGGTAGTGCTTTTTGTAGCACCTGAAAATGAGTTTGTTATACCTTTCTCTTATAGGCTTCAGTGGGACATAGACTACAGAAATAATGTATGCGAGTATGAAGCTATAGTCTTGGGACTAGAAGTTGCCAAGAAGCTAAACATAAAGAACATAGAAGTCTATGGAGATGCAAAGATGATTGTGAAACAGGTAAATCGACAGTACCAGGCCAAGCACCTGAGACTAAGGTCCTACATAAATTGCACCTGGGATCTAATGGAAAATTTATTTTCATCAATAAAGGTTCATTTCATCCCATGAGCGGAAAACCAACAAGATGATTCACTAGCCAAAGAAGCTTCGACTTTTGCACCCCCTACCTCTTTCAAATTAAAATACCACATAGAGATGAGTCATAGACCATCCATACCAAACAACATACAACACTGGCAGGTATTCGAAGACGACAAACATATCAGAAAGTTCCTAGAAATGGTGCATGATTTCATCGAAACCCACATTGACCAGGAAAACCAAAATGACCATACCTGGATTATGCAGGAAGGGGAGGAGCCTCAGGAGTTCCGAGAAAAAATCGCAAATCATCGCCTGCTAGTGTTAAAAAGTAATCATATCCCCAAGGGATGGATACCTTTGGAAAGGTTGTTTGATCAAAACAACATGCCTCTGAGGTCTACCTTGCAGCCCCAATTGGAGGAGGTCGAAGACTATGGCGTGGGCACCGCTAAAATACCTAGGATAGTGAAACTATCAAAGTACCTGCCTCCTGAGATAAAGAGCGAGTATCCAGACTTACTCAGACAGTATAAGAATGTTTTTGCATGGTCTTATGATGAGCTCAGAACCTATGAAACCTCTATGATTGAGCACAAGATACCTTTGAAACCTAGTGTTAAACCCTTCATATAGAAGCTCAGACAAATCAACCCCATTTTACTGCCCATAGTCGAAAAAGAAGTGAAAAATATTTTAGACACAAAAATAATTGTACCTGTTAGGTACTTTGACTGTGTGGTGAACCTAGTCCCGGTTAGAAAGAAGAGTGGGGAGATCAGACTATGTGTAGACTTTAGAAATATAAATAAGTCCTCTCTCAAAGACAATTATCCTCTAACCAAAATGGATCATGTTTCAGAAAAATTAGTTGGGGCAAATAGGATGTTGATGATCAATGGGTTTTCCGGTTACAATCAAATTTTTTTCAATGAGCATGATAAAGAAAAACCATCTTTCACCACCCCTTGGGGCACATTTATGTATGACAAAATGCCTTTTGGTTTGATGAATGTAGGTTCTACCTTCCAATGCACTATGGATATTTCTTTCATCGGTGAAAGAGATAAATTTGTGGTTATCTACCTTGACAATCTAACTATCTTTTCTAAATCTGATGAAAACCATTTGGTACATCTAAAGCAAATGTTCGAGAAATGCCAAAAAATTGGTTTGTCCTTAAACCCCAATAAGTCTCACTTTGCGATGTGAGAAGGTAAACTCTTAGGCCACATTGTGTCTCGAGACAAAATTAAAATCAACCCTTAAAGGGTAGAAGCTATAGACACCATAAATATTCCTAGAAATGTAAAAGAGATTCAATCATTTTTAGGAAAAATAATTTTTTTGAGAAGATTTATCCCAAACTTTGCTGAAATTATGAAATTGATCACAGATATGCTAAAGAAGAACAACGAAATCAAATGGACGGCGGAAGCTAAAGCATCATTTGCACGCATCAAGAAATTTAACATCAAAGTGCCCATACTGGAAAGCCCTGATTATCTAAAAGATTTCCTGATTTTCTCATTCGCCTCCGAACACACAGTGGTGGCATTAATCCTCTAGAAGAATGAAGAAGGTTTCGAGCAGCCAATAGCTTTTTTTAGTAAAAGTCTTAGGGATGCTGAATTGAGGTATGATATAATGGAAAAAAAGCGTATGCTATAGTGAAGGCATTGAAGGATTTTAGAACCTACGTGCTACACTCTAAGGTAATTGCATATGTGCCCACCAGTTTTGTAAAAGATATATTGGTTCAGCTCGACAACGATGGGAAGAGGGGTTGGTGGCTTGCTAAAATTCAATAATTCGATCTAGAGGTGAAGCTGGCGAAACTAGTAAAAGGACAGGGTTTGGCTAATCTCTTAGCTGAATCAAATTTTAGAGAACTTTAAATGAATAACCTGTAGGGATATGAAGGATGTGGGGACGTAAACGAGCTCGATGACCAAATAGATACAACCAGAATCAAAGAGAAGTTTTTCTTATCGGACTAGTATAAAGACATAGTGTCCTACCTACTAACCCTAAAATTCCCTAGCAATCTATCTCTAGCTAAATCCAAGACACTGAAGTTGCATGATGTGAAGTACTTTATATCCAAAAGCCAATTGTACTGGAAGGACACATTAGGCTTCCTACTGGTTTGTTTAGTAGAATCAGAAAAAGAGGGGGTCATAAACGAATTTCATGAAGGAGTATGTGGAGGGCATCACGCTTGGAGGGAAACAACTTATAAAATCCCTAGGTTAGGATATTATTGGCATAAAATATTCTTATATGTCAACGCCAAAGTCAGAGCCTGTAACCCTTGCCAGTTGTTTGTAGGCAAATAGAAGCTTCCAGCGCTACCTCTGGTTCCTGTCAAAACCAAAGCCCCGTTTCAACAATGGGGGTTAGATTTTATAGGAGAAATCAACTCGCATTCCAATGCTCAACACAAATGGATCCTCACTACTACAGATTACTTCACCAAATGGGTGGAGGCTATTTTGACTAGAAAAGCGATCGATTCAGTGGTAATAGATTTCCTGGAAGAGAACATACTGTCCAGATTCGGCTGTCGCCAAAAGATAATCATGGACAATGCCCAGGCATTCAAGTCTATGAAAATGGTTAGTTTCTACCAAAAGTACAACATCATATTGGGCCACTCCACTGCATATTACCCTCAAGGAAATGAGTTAACCGAATCGTCAAATAAAAGTTTAATTACCATAATTAAGAAAGTGTTGAGCGAAAACAAAAAATCTTGGCATGTGCATCTCAAGTACGCTTTGTGGGAAAATCGGATAGGTATGAAGAAATTTATTGGTACTTCACCTTTCCAAATGGTATATGGGACCGACGTGGTATTCCCTATAAATCTAGCGATTCCTGTAATGAATCTCTAGCAAGATGAGAAAGAATAACCAAACCATGTCACAAGGAGAATAAATCAACTGATTGAAGTTCAACAACACAGGGCTGAAGTGGACGAAAGGTTGTAGAAATACCAAGACAACATGAAAGCGTTGTTTGATCATAACGCCAAAAAGAGAGAGTTCCTCCTTGGCGATTTGGCTTTGAAATGGGATTCTAGGAGGGAAGAATCGAAAAAACATGGTAGATTGGATCATATCTGGTATGGATTGTTCAAAGTCTCAGTTTATGAAGGGAATAATTCATTTTTGTTAGAGAATTTGGACGATAAAATCCTCAACGCCCCTGTCAATGGGTGTTATTTAAAGTACTATATGCTATAAATTAGTTCCAAATCTCCATTGTATATACCAATTTGTGTTTTCAATTTTTTATAGCTTTTCGGTAAGTTCACTTTCATTGCAAATAAAACAGGTTAGTGATTTCCTAGAAGTAGAGATATGAAATTTTTCAACACATCGAATCCCATAAATCTTGAAGATATCATACTCTTCATGTTATTTCTTACAGGATTTCGGCTTACAGCCCAAACGACAAAAGGAGAAAACAGATGGTCATGTATCAAGAAATTGACTCACCCAAAGCAGGTGACAAATAATAATAATAATAATAATTTTTTAAGAAGAGAATGAAATGGTAAGGCAAAGGTATGAATTTCCAAAGTATCTAGGTTTCAAATGAATATCACTTAAACATAGCAATGGTCTCATGAGTAAGATATATTCACCTGACATGTCATTAAAAGAACAAATTTTTACTGTGGATTCTAAAAAGGCTCACCCGGATAAGATAAAAAATAATTAAAATAAATAGAGAAAGTAAAGCGTATCCAAAAATAAAAAAATAAAAAAATATAAGAGTCTGGGTTGCATGTTAACATCTGGGTTTTTTGAAATCCAAAGCCTTCTTTATTTTCCTTGTTCCATCCTTGGTCTTCTCTCCTTAAGCTTCGACACCCTCCCATTCCCTCCATAGAGGAAGAAGAAGTTACGCTTTAGCTCTGGAAACTGGTGAACGGATCTTAGAAATAAGCTAGCCTTCATGACCCCTCGGTCTCCTACTGAAAAAAGTTATGCGTAGGTTAATCCTAACTCTCTTAGGTCTTTTAACAGGTTTCAAATGATTAAATCTTGCTCAAAGGAAGACCCCTAGAAATAAATTCTCCCATAATTTCCTACAGACTAGGATGTTTTGAAGGTCAAGAGAAAGTTGGTCCAGAGTAGTCAAAGCAATTTGATAGGCCTCTATCATGAATATTAGACATATATCACCCCTCGTATACTTTATACCAATTGATTTCCCCCACTTCATATGCCAAAATTAAAATATAAGACAGATGGTGAAAGTAAATTCATAATTTATTTCCCCCATATAGTCCAAAGAGATGATGAAAGGAAATTCATAAAATGATTGCCCTCATCTTAGCATTTAAAGGCAAAATTACAGTTTGGAGTGGTGAATGGAAATTCAATAAAGGGAACTAGATAACTTCACTAGGGTACTGAACATGCTTGTTGGTAGTGAAGAAATATCTAAGATATCTGTAAGGCTGTCATACATAAACTATACTACACTCTGGTAATTATCTTTTTCGAAACTTGATCCACAACCCAAGTTCATGCAGATCTCCCTGATTAAAAGCATGGAGTTTACTTCATTTTGATGCAAGCTAAAACCTACAGGACCTGTTGAATTTCCTAAGATTGTTTGGACCATATTAAGTAGACCCGAATTTAGTATCAAGAAAGGGAAATTTGCTGAATGGACTACAGTTGATTTTAGAAAGCGTGTTGAGTTTTTAAAGTTTTCCAGAAATAAAGTTGAAACCTCAAAGTTCCCTCTATATCCTCTTTCCAAACAAGTTTCACAGAAGCAAGATGATGACTCCATTTACCCAATACAGGCACTTAGTCTGCTATACTTCTCGTCCCACAAGGAGACGAGATCCCTATTTGGAGCCTATGTTGGAGTTTCCCTTCTCTAAATAGGTGAAATATTATACTTAATCCCAAAAAGCTTGATTTCGAGATTTCATTTATTTCATGATTTTATCCACTAAATCCGCAGTATCCCGACATACGAAATGGTGAAAATGTTTTTGTTATAATCACCATTAATAAATGAGTAAGCATGGATTATCATATTTTATTACCCTGTACTCTCTCTCTCTCGGGAGTTAAACGTTGAATGCTTCTCAAACCTCCGACATGCGAAGTCGCGAATTCATTTTAAAGTTACCCAGGTTAATATCAAGAGTAAATCACTTTAAAGCTTAGTTAATCATTATCGCGATTTCGTGACTTAGCAATTGCTTCCCCAAAAAGAATCACCTTTGTAACTCTGATCCACGAAGTCGCCATATTCATTAATTAAGCATGGATTAATTAAAGGCTTAAGTCAAATCACATACAATCAACTAAATCGCACCATCGTGATTTTGGGTTTTTGGGGTTCAAAGGCTAGGAGAGAAATCATTTGATACGGTGAACCCCGAAAAAGGGATTAGAAGCACAATTAATTAAAGGAACTAAAAGAGATTAATTAATGCCTTAAACAACCTTTAACACACACAGTTTACGGATGAAGTTTTGAATATTTCTGTGTTTTTCCATGTCACGAATCGTCAAGCATTTATGACATTTATTTGAATTCCAGTGAGGTGATGGATAATAAGATCTTGTTTTACTTCTAAATATTTTTATTAAATGATTTGACCGTTCTATCAGCAAGGACTCGCGCGGGCTTTAAATGATCAAGACAAAGGGGTTTCTTTCATTAATTCAATTTTCATTTCGATTGTGCGCAGAGCCATTTCACCAGGATAACTTCTGTCTACGTTTTCAATCTTTCCGACAGGGGATCTAGTTGCAAGGTTCTCTATCATGGCTCCATGAAAAGTGCCCATGGAAGCTGCTAAGAGTTCAGGTCAAGTTTTAGATGTTGTTTCTAATACCTCTCCCTGAAGTATTAATTCTGTCAAAACATGGGCGTATGTTTCCAACGTTCTGCAATCCGAGTCGATAGACTGTTCAGATGATTCCAATGGTAACAAGAAGGATGACTTGTCCACCAATACAAAATCATTGCTCAATAAGAGATGCACAAAATAGAGGCAAGGCCACGACTTCTTCCCTATTATGATATGATCATATGGTCGTTGGACCATGTAGACATCCTGACTAGGATGATTATCAGTGAACAGAGGGTGGAAATTGGGAATTTTAGACTAGAGCATTTACAGACAATGTATACATTGTCACCCACAACAAACCTTACTCACAATGCCGAATTCCTAGAGGGTTTCAAGAAGAAGCAATGCGAGTAGTATGGAAAACATTTATTTGATCTGATCAAAGATTGGGTTTTTCACCTCGCGAAATTCAGGGCTGATACTAACGAAATTTATTCAATATCCTCCTTAGAGATGCAATTAAAGTATATAGCGATGATGACCTGTAGGCTGTATGGGAAGGAGGACACTACTCACTTTTTCCTCCCATGGGTACTATTTATTCATACAATTGTTGAGGGTTTCTCTTTCGACTGGTCCAAATTGTTGTTTGACAGTATGACCAGTCGAATTACCGAATATCAAGCACAAAGGGCGAGTAGGAAAGCGTCTTCATTATTTATGTATGCTTACATCATGGATGATATTTTCTTCATGAAAAATTTCCCACTAATGAGCTGGAGCTGGGCTCCGTCTAATACATAGCCTATTCATGTCTACCACTCAAAACTTTGGGAGGATAAAGTCAAAGAATTTGTCTATGAGATATTCAACTGGGTAATGGTACTAGTGCATGTCTCCATATTCGACCATCTACCTCCTAGGATTTTGGATAACATCACAACCAACCTGAATAGTGTGGCATATTGGTATATAGAAGTGAAATTTTCACACATTAGGGTCTTTGGCACCTTTGTTCCCCCATACACTCTGTCGCTATTCTTGCCAGATAAGCTATTGTGTCGCAATATCACCAGACAAACTGTGCTCGTCAGGATAAGAAAAGAGCTCAAAGGAGTATCAAAAAAGGTATGGATTCCCTTTCCTATTCACATTGGTGCATATTCTTTATTAGATTTTGGTCATGCTAGATCCGACACTATGCCCTTAGAAGAAATGAAATTGGTGGACATTGAGTTTAAGAAGCATGACCCTAATAAGGTTAGTAGTAATCACCTGGTGATTTGTGTCCTGAAGAAATATGAACACAAGGATTCACCTCATGATGAAATCTTCTGGGGTGTGAGGTCCTACTCTGAAGTCCTAAGTCAAATTCAAGCCCTTCCGCCAGGAGATATGGTCAATTTCTTTCAATTCCAAGAGCATTGATGGAGTTGTCTCCCCCAGGTTTTATAGGGAAAAACCCCAAATCTTCTAGTTACATAGCAAACGGAAGAAAAATGATCAAAGGACTTGAGTCCTGACAAAGAGGATAACCAATATAAAACAGGGAAGGATGGAACCTCAACAAGAGGAGCCAAAATCCCTTATCAATAGGAAGGAAACCCAGAAAAGGGTATGTCGGGAAAGCTGGTCCAAAGTCAAGCAGAGATACCCTCGCAAGGGGTGGGTGACTCACTATCACTCATATCAAGCAAGAAAACCACAGATGCTGTCATGAAACAATCATTCAAGGAAATTTATAGTCCCATTGCTTCTATCACACCCTTACAACTCACAAAGGGGAACCCCGATGCGAGACAGATTTTCAATGAAGAAATAACGCCCATTTATGTAGAAGATTTAACTCCTAATGAATTTTTCTTCGATAAGAAAAGGAAGGTCGTGGTGAAGAAATAATCATACCAAAAAGCTGGTAGAGTGGCTAAAAAATTTAAAATCCTGACAAAAGGAAAGGCCATAGAAGGGGAAGAATTCACGGATGAGATAGCAGGAACACTGGGGGCTTATGCTACATCCAACCGGTATTCAGTTCAAACTTTGAAGGCATAGTTGAAATGAAATAACTTCTTGATCGGTAAGTTGGAAGCTAAGGTGGCTACAACAGAAGAAAATGCCAGGGATGAGGTGAGAAAAGGCCTCGAGCAAGCGATAATAGCCAATCTGTAGGAGATCAAGAGACTTAGATCCAACCTTGAGCAGATGCGCCAGTTGGTGCAAATAAGACAAATGCAGGTAAGGTGGCAGGAGAAAAAAATAATACAGTTACAGTCGAAATTTGATGTTGCCGAAAATGAGGTCTTAGACATAAAGATATTCCAATCCCAAGCCACCGAAATCCGACAGAAAGTATTAGCATCTCAATAGGACTTTCTTGCTAAAGTGGGAACCATTCAAAATCACTTTTAGATGATAGATCAAGTGCTAGAAGATATCACTTTTAGACTCCAAATTCCGCGAAGATTGAGTTATGTGTTATTCTCTGTTATCTCATGTCCATTTTCATTTCTCATAGATATCTTTGATGAACACTTAGATGCAATTTAGTACAACTTTCTACTGTGGTGATCAACTATCTAGTCTTCTAATCATTTTCATTTTTTCCTCTATAATGTCTATCAGTAGTTACAAGACCTGTGAATTACTTAGATCTCTATATTTTGTGCTTTGTCAAATTTTTTTCTCATCTATTTTCTTCTTCTATCACAGGGTGAGATTCTCCCTCGATTGGAGATTACATTATTGACAACTTAATGTTTTTTTACGTTCCATGCATTGTTCTCCTGATCTAACAATTATATGCCACTGTTAAATACATAATTGCTTCTACTATTATTCTTGCAAAAAATTAAACCACGATCACAAGCACAATCACAAAGTGAAAAATCAAGAACACATAACAGAAGTTTTACCGGGAAAGAATAAGGCTAAAAACCCCACTATCATATATTATGTATATCATGAATCATGAAACAATCTCACACAAAACTCTAATCCAAGAGCTCTTAGTACAATACAATCGTCTCACACTGTCATACACAAATTAGCAAATACATGTGCCAATTCTTCGTGTCCAGACAACCTACCTCCTCTGCATAATCTTTGCAATTGAAATTCTCACAATCGAATTCGAATTACCTAGTTTTCACATGCTCATAAGCATATCCACTGCAAGTGTGATCAAATCACAACTGATAGCCAAAATATCCCTTTCACCTATTATCTCAACTGGGTCTCCACTGGATTTGACATGCATGTAGTTAACCATGGTGAATCTTCAGTTGCATGTGAGTTCACTGATTAACTGAAATCTCACTAGTGCATGTTTAGTTACAACTAGTACAACTGATCTTAACTCACTTAACTACACTTATATTCTGTTACAAATCCAACTCACTCAGTTATGAATGAAATAATAGATTAATATTTATTGTCCAATTTATTTAAGGGAAAAGTAAATTAGACACATTTTTCTTGTTGACTTTTCAACACTCCCTCTCAATAAGAAAGGGATTATCCTTCACCCCAATCCTGTCTCTATGAAATTCGAATTTGCTCCTGGTGAGAACCTTCATCAAAATGTCTGCATCATGATCTTTTGTAGGAATGTATTGAAGCAACATGATCTTCCACTATACACAATCTATGAGATGATGATACCAGATATCTATATGCTTAGATCTGTCATCAAACACATGATTAATCGAGAGTTTAATGCAACTTTGATTATCACAATAAATCATTGTTGAATCTAAATGAGAACCAAACAAACCAACCAAGATCTTCCTCATCTAGATAGCCTCACATGTAGCTTGACTCACTTCCATGTATTCTGCATCCGCTGAACTAAGTGCCACGGATCTCTGTTTCCTGTTGTACCAAGAAACAACTGTAGATCCGATACTAAAGATCCCCCCTTATGTGCTCTTTTTGTCCGTTGGGCTGCCTGCCCAATCTTCATTCGTGAAGCCATGCAAATTCACCTCATCCATTTGTTTGTACCATAATCCATACTCAGATGTTCCCTTTAGATATCTCAGGACATGCTTACATGCCTTCCAAAAGAGTTTGGTAGGCTTAACGATCACTTGACTTAGCTGGTTAACCGCATAGAAAATGTTTGGTCTCATGTTCACTAAATACATTAGCGAACCCACGAACTGTCGATAGATAGTATCAACCACTACCTCTCTAGAAGTAACATCCTCTTTCCTCCAGTTTCCTAGAAGAGGAGTATCCATGGGTTTTCATCCCTCCATGTGAAACTTACCCAGTATCTCCCTTGTATACTTTCCTTGAGACACAAAAATTTCACCATCTCACTGCCATATTTCCAATCCAAGGAAATAATGAAGAAGGCCCAAATACTTCATCTCAAACTCCTTTGCAAAGTCATCCTTGCATGAGTGTATCAACTTCTCATCACCAATCAGTATTATGTCATCAACATAAAGTACAATGATTAAAATCTTACCCTCTACCACAATTTGGTATAGGTTTTCATTTGCTTCACTTTTGGTGAAGTCCAGTCTAGTGAAATAGCTGTCTATCCAAGTGTACCAAGCACGGGGTGCCTGCTTCAGCCCATACAATGCTCTCTTGAGTATTCACACATGTGAATCCCTATCAAAGGTCTCAAAACCTTTTGGCATTCAATGTACACGTCTTCCTCAATGATCCCGTTGAGGAACACAATTTTTACATCCATTTGATGAATGCGCCAACCCATCTGCACTGAGAGTGCAAGGATGGATCTTATGGAAGAGTACCTTGCGACAGGTGCAAAGGACTCATCATAATCTATCCCCTTTATCTGTGAGAAGCCCCGTGCCACAAACCTGGCCTTGTATTTCTCCACACTCCCATCAACAACTTGCTTTACCTTGTAGATCCATCTTGAACCTACCACTCATTTGTCGACTAGTCTTGGGACAATTTCCCATGCACTATTTTTGACAATGGAGTCATACTCTACCATAGCATCAACCCAAGTGGGGTCTTGCACTGTTTCCTGAAAGGAATATGGTTCAGTCACAATACATTTTCTCATGAGAGCCATGTATCCAACAAATCGATCAGGATATTGTCTTTGTCTGTGTTGTGAAGTAGGGGCTCCTACATTCTGTGCAACATGTAGTCTCAATCTATCAGCTTCCATGGTGCGCTTTATGCCATTTCTGATGGATGGATCTGCTTGAGTGGTTTCCTCCACTTCATGAACCTTCTCATGTGGCTGATCCACATCTTGAGACTCATCCTTGGGAACCAGTAGTTCCTCTTTTGCATGCAAGTCTAACTCCCTCTCAAGCGACAACCGCATGGCTTTCCCCTCATCGAATTTTATACCCCGTCGCATAACAATCATCTTACTGTTCAAAAAATAAACACAATAATTATGGGGTGTTTTTTTGTACCCCAAAAATATCCCAACTTCAATAGTCGGTTCCAGCTTCTTCCTGGAATCCTTGGTCACATGCACATAAACAAATGAGCCAAAAATTTTAAAATGAGAAACATCCAGTTTCTTACTAGTAAAATCTTCTTCAAGTGTACTCTTGCCAAGTACTCTATGAGGACAACGGTTCTGCACATAAATCATAGTATTGCTTGCTTCTACCCACAAATGCATTGGTAGGCCCTGATCATGCAACATCGCTCGTGATGCACCCATGATTGTTCTAGTCTTTCTCTTAACAACCCCATTTTTTTGTGGGTTATGAGGCGCTATGAGTTCTCTTCGAATTCCTTCACTACTACAAAAGTCTTTGAATTAGTTAGAGATATATTCTCCACCATTATCGCTCCTTAGAGCCTTCACTTGCTTGCCCGACTCTTTCTCCACGAATTCTTTAAACTCACAAAACTTTGAGAATGTTTAATCCTTCTTCTGCATGAAGAATATCCAACATTTATGAGAAAATTCATTAACAAAAATAACATAATACCTATGTTTTTCTATTGAAGCAACTGATAATGGTCCACACTTGTCCGTGTGAATTATCTCCACGATCACCGAAGCACGGTTCTACTTTTCATGAAAGGTGGACTTTACATACTTCCCCAAGGTGCACCCTTTGCACTGATCTAACTGATCAAGTGTTCCCCTTGGAAGTCCAGTAGATATTTGTTGCATGATATTCAAGGCTCCATGATGAATATGGCCCAATATCCTATGCCATAATTCACCCTCATCCTGGCTCACCACTTTTTCTGCCTTGCCTATCATGGCACCACAACCATCTACTTCCAACATGTAAAGATTCTTAACTCTAATCCCTATCTTCTTGACTTGACCTATTGCTTTATGTCGCAGGTAGGCTTTTCCACTGCTAAAAAACAACATCATAGCCTCTGTCTTACAACATTGCAATTGAGACCAAGTTTTTCTTTAGACTTGGAACATGCATAACATTTTTCAATTGAAATGGTTTACCTAACTCCCTTTGAAAGGTAATGGTACCAATACCAATTGCACTGTATTGTCCATCATCACCCATCTCTATATGCATTTTGAGATCTTTCTCCTCCAAGTCAATGAAAGACTCTTTATCTCCCGTCATGTGGAAGGAAGCACCACTATCCAAATACCACATCGATCCCAATGCACTTGAATCCATGCATGCGATCAAAGTGAAGTCAAGTTCAAATTGTGAGACAAGAGCCTCACCAGTTGCAGATCCATCAACTGTCTTGTTCTTCCTCTTCTGTGGATAGTTAGTAGTGAGATGCCCATGTTTGTGACAGTGAAAACACTTCACTTTGGACAAATCCAGCTTCTTGACTTTAGACTCAGATTTTGGATGGAATTTATTCCCTTTCCCTTTCCTTGCCTTGGCAGTCAAAGAAAAATCCTCTTCATCATCATGCTTTGATGAAGATCCATCTCTGGTGTTCTGCCTAAACTCCTCTTGCACTAGATCCTACTATAGTCATTCCCAATTCGACAATTTTTCCCTTCCATTGACAAAGTCTTGATAACTGTGCCAACTCTTGAAAGTCCTAGGAGCACCAAGCTCACCAAATCATCAGCAACGACTATTATTCCCACACTTCCAAGATCATCCCAGCATTGGACAAACTTTCTGAGGTATTTTGGAATGGTGTCACCCTTTTCCATCTTGATCTTCCTGAGTTTATATTTGAGCGCCAATTTCCTATGGTCGCTACTATTTTGGAACAGATCCGTCAAAACCTTCCACATTGTATGTGGTGTGGTTTTCCCATGGAGACTTGAGAAAATGTGGTATCGTACTCCCTCCAACAAAATCCTCCTCGCCTTTGCTACTTTCTTTTTCCATGCATCAATATTTGCAATGTCTGTCGCATTCGTCTTAGGAACATCTTTTTCAATGTAAACCTTCAAGCCATTATCTTCGAGTACTGCTTCCATCCCGTCCTTCCAAGTAATGTAGTTCAAGATTCCCTCGAGCACATAATCCAACCTCAAGCCATTGAAAGACATTTTGATCTTGAATCAACTGTCGCACCAAGAAAATCTTGCAAATTTGAATGTTATCCAACCACCAAAACTCAACTACTGCAATCCCTCTTCCCTGGGAGGTTCGCACCCCACTTGAGAGTAGCCTGAGGGAAGTTCGCACCCTGCCTGTGTATATTCTGTGAACTTGACAGGGAAGTTCAAACCTCCTTGTGTATAGCCTACGAACTTGACTGGGAAGTTCACACTGTAATGCACTATAGGGTGAGGGGAGTTCACACTTCTCCCTTAAGCAGCCTGTGAGAATCACCTTGAAGTTCACACCTCTCCTTTGGCTAGGGTGTGAGAATTTCTTCTTTGAGAACTGTGCGTAGTCTACAGTACTAAATTTTGCACCCTGCTAGAGATGGGACCTGTGAGAATGAAATAATGTTCTCACCTCACTTTCGTGGCTCCATGGCCTCCGTGGCTCTGATACCATGTAGAAATTTCAATGCAAATTAAGTATTTCCTGCGATTCTCCTGATCTAACAATTAATATGCCATTGTTAAATAGATAATCACTTCTACTATTATTCTTGCAGAAAATTAAACCATGATCACAGCCACAATCACAAAGTGAAAAATCAAGAACACATAACACAAAAGTTTTACCGGGAAGGTGTAAAGCTAAAAACCCCACTATCATATATTATGTATATCATGAATCATGAAACAATATCATAAAAAACTCTAATCCAAGAGATCTCAATACAATACAATCGTCTCACACTGTCATACACAAATTAGCAAATACATGTGTCAATTCTTCGTGTCCAGACAACCTGCCTCCTCTGCACAATCTCTGCAATTGGAATTCTCACAATCAAATTTGAATTACCTAGTGTGCATATGCTCATAAGAATATCCACTGCATGTGATAGCCAAACTATCCCTTTCACTTGTTATCTCAACTAGGTCTCCACTGGATCTGACATGCATGTAGTTAACCATGGTGAATCTTCAGGTGCATGTGAGTTCACTGATTAATTGAACTCTCACTAGTGCATGTTTAGTTACAACTAGTACAACTAATCTCAACTCACTTAACTACACTTATAATTCTGTTACAAATCCAACTCACTTAGTTATGAATGAAATAAAAGATTAATATTTATTGTCCAATTTATTTAAGGGAAAAGTAAATTAGACACATGTTTCTTGTTGACTTTTCAACATTTCTTACGTTCCATGTGTGATTTTTCAAAGTTAACTCAGTTACGAGAAAAGGCCTTTTGCTTTGTTATACTATTAATTCAGATCTGGGAAATCTTTCTTGTATAATCTAAAATTGAAATAACATTTTAAAACATCGACCCCCTTTAAAGCTCTGTTTCTCCATGACTTTACCCATTGTAAGACAACCCAACATTGAACCTGGCCTATTGGATCAAAACAACATCACTTTGAATCTCTTTGATACTACACTTAAGACCATCATCACCCGGGCAGAGCTCGAACATTCATGGGCAACCATTGAACAGGATATCAGCATCCAAGAACATTTGGAAGCTAGACAAAGACAACTCAGAAATCAGCCATAGATTCTTTCCATGAAGTTTGTTTTTTCCCTTTTTATCACTCACTCACTTTAGTATGCCTAGACTATATACCTTATAGCCTTAAGTACAGACTCTAGGACAACATCTTTCTGGTAATGTTGTTGGGGATGGAGAATCGTAGTCACTTCCCCCTGAAAGAATGACATTTCCAAGTTTCGTTTTTTGATAGTGAACAAAGAGCGAACACCTTTTTAAGGATAAAACTTTATCATTCACTTGGAAACTTGAATTTTAAGAAAGTTGGCATCCATTCGAAGGAACACTAGACAAAACCCAGATGCTAAATAGTCTGTGCCAGTTTCTGACCCTGAAAAAATACTAAAACCAAGGGGTCTTTTCAAACAAAACACTGTTGTTTACCAACCCAAGTCTACTCAGTCCAAAGATAAGATCCCCCTTGAAACTTTGGCCTTACGAGAAATTTCTCTCAGAAAAACATCAGACAGTACTGTGGAACCCGAGACCCTAAACCCTGAGCTGATCCTACCCGAGATTAAGGCTGAAACCTCTCCAAATACCTCTTACATTAGTAGGGGTGAGATGTTTGTCATAAATATCATCCCTATTAATATCCCATTGACTCTTGATACAAACCTCTCTGTCACTCGAGGGCTTGAAGAAAGTACGACACACTCAGATTTGACACCGGTGGCTTCTCCCATTTACGCATCCTGCAAATTAGAGGAATTGAGTCCTTGTGTACCCTCTCTCCTTTTCCCAACTTTCACCTCCCCGGATAAAAATTTCCCCGAATTCTTCCCCCTCCACCTTGGGGAAGCTAGAGAGTCACTATACATCTTCGCCAACCCTCTTTATAATGCACCAATTTCCTCTCCTAGGTTATCCATGGCCACCACCGGAGGAGGAGTAGGGGGAGTAGGAGGTCAAGGCCAACAACTGCTCCCCAGGGTTTTCACCAAGGTAGCTGCTAGATATGCCCCCCTTGTTCCTTCCAGTACCCCTCCATGATTTACCAGAAATCTATATGATCCAGGTGGATATCAAGGGCCACCCACCTTTTCCAAATGGCTCAAAACAGTTTTCTGGCCATTTTGGCAATTTACTATTTTTAGCAGGTTTTCACTTCCGGGGCCATTTTGAGGGCCTAAATGAAGTTTTTTCGAGAAGTTGATGCACCAACTTACCCAAACGGGGCCCACATGACTTTTGGCGCTTCATCTCCTAGGGTTAGGTTTTTGGATGTCTAGGACTTTTGGCATTCCCAATTATTGTAAAAAGGATTCCAGAGCCTCATTGTAACCATCTTCTTGCAAATGCGAGTAGCCGTCACATCTCTTCTCAGAGATAAGTTGCCACCATTCTAGCGAGTCTTTCACTCTGTATTTTTACAGTCTCTGTACATTTCTTTCATTAATAGAAATCGTGTATTAGTGTATATCTGTGTTTATGGTTGCATCTCTGATACGTTTCTGTTATATTATTGAATATCTGCAATATCTCTGTGCATTTCTTTATTATATCTCCGCTCTCATTTCGTGCCGAAAATAATCTGGATCAGTGGTATCAGAGAAGGCTGCTCTTGTTCGTTTTTTTCAGTGCATGTCCCCGACGAGGTCCGAGTATAGAAAGTTGGGTCTTGAGCTTGTCTCTCTTGAAGAAAATCTCTCTCGCACACCCAAGAAACCCTCAATGGCGGAAGAAAAGAAAATCGACGGAGCAGACGATCCTATCAGTCTGTTGCTTGAGCAAGCTCTCACGCGACAGAGGGACGAAATGATGGA
>ML779698.1:684532-708157 GCA_009831015.1 Picea engelmannii | reverse complement strand
TCTATCCAACAGAAGCAGGTCGACAAGGTTGCAGCAAAGCACAAAGATTCCTTCTGCACACAGTCATCTAAAATAGCCAGACTAGTTAAAAAGGTCCAAACCTTCCAGCCACAGGTTCGTGACAGATTTCCACAAACTAAGCAATGTGACTTCTCTAGCAAGACAAGCAGCTCACCAAGATGCAGATTCAACAAATGCTTTTCCCTCTCCCCCGGGAACTCAACGCAATGGAGACCATTTCTTCCTAAGGAGGGAGGATTGATCTAGGTGGATATCAGGGGCCACCCACCTTTTCCAAATGGCTCAAAACAGTTTTCTGGCCATTTTGGCAATTTACTATTTTTAGCAGGTTTTCACTTCCGGGGCCATTTTGAGGGCCTAAATGAAGTTTTTTCGAGATCTAGGTTCTCAATGATGAACAAAGGCATGATTGAGCCCCCAAAATGAATCTCCTCGACTATACCTTTCCAACTATCTATCACACGCCTAAAACGGAGATCGTATGCAAAAGTTACGACCCCGGGAAGTTGATGCACCAACTTACCCAAACGGGGCCCACATGACTTTTGGCGCTTCATCTCCCAGGGTTAGGTTTTTGGATGTATAGGAATTTTTGCATTCCCAATTATTGTAAAAAGGCCTCCAGAGCCTCATTGTAACCATCTTCTTGCGAATTCGAGTAGCCGTCACATCTCTTCTCAGAGATAAGCTGCCACCATTCTAGTGAGTCTTTCACTCTGTATTTTTACAGTCTCTGTACATTTCTTTCATTAATAGAAATCGTGTATTACTATATATATGTGTTTATGGTTGCATCTCTGATACGTTTCTGTTATATTATTGAATATCATCAATATCTCTGTGCATTTCTTTATTATATCTCCGCTCTCATTTCGTGCCGCACTATATGAAAAACTTGCCCGAGTTCACAGGAGAAGGAGATCTAATCGCTACCGAGCACATCAACTTCTTTGATCAATTCGTTGATATTCAAACTTTAGCTGGAGCTTTCAAACCTGATTTCTCTCTACTGTTAAGATAAAGGAGAGGGGATAAATTAACCCGAATGCAAGATGACGTTGTGGAAATTGAGTCAAACATGATGGCTTCGAGTAAATTAATAATGAAAATCGAAACGAGAAACAGGGAAACCAAATGTTTTAGAGAACAAGCGGGTCCCTCTGGATCTGGAAGGTCCTTAGATGAAAAAATGGATGACATGGCTAGGATAACAAAAGAGCTAACAAACAAAATCTCAAGAATGGATCTAGACCAATCCAAAGATGATCAATTCGTTAAGAGAGAATTTAGGAGAAACCCCAATCCTCAGATTCAACAAAGATAGATTAAAAATGAAGATCAAAAAATTCAAACACCTCTAAAAAATGAAAAATTTATTGGAGGAAATGATATGCAAGTGTTCGAGGATTTGAAATAAGACATAAACAATTTAGGCAACGACTGTATAAAATCTCATTTAATGAAAGAATATTATGAGAAATCTCTAAACATTGAACAATCATCGGGTGAAGATAATAACCTAAACAATGTTGATGATTCCGCTTATCAAGGACTGACCAACACCATAATGACTGAGCTCTAGCATAAGTACAATCTGAGGCCTAAACACAAACCTGTGTCGACTGCTCAACCCAAGAAAATTTTCCTAGAGGTGAAACATACGAGCCCATCCCGAAAGAGACTGAGATCCAAGCGAGAAGAACCAAGACATCCGAAATGTAGAGACCAGGAACAACAAGCACCAAAAATAAAACAGTGAAAACAAATAGGTTGGAAAAGAGGGAGTTCGATGTTCAGCCAAAGAAATAGATAGTGTTGTGGGAGGTTTTAGACTAGAAAATGAGATAAGTAAGATAAAAATACCGAAACCTTTATTTGAGTTGGCTAAGAACCCTTCGTACCGAAAACAAATAACCAAAATGATAAATTTTACATATTTAGAGAGTCATTCTGACGTAATAAATTTGGAAGATGATAAGACTAACATCACTTTTTCTCCACATTTCGAAGGTGCCCGGGACACCATCGCCCCTTTCTACATCACCCTAAATGTGCACGATCGACTGCTGCATAATTGCATGCTGGACTCTGGAGCCTCTCATAATGTGATGCCAAAATCTATTATGGATATATTGGGCCTCAAAATCACCAGGCCATATGGAGATCTTTACTCGTTCGATTCAAGGAGAGTTAAGTGCATGGGCATGATCAAATATTTAGTAGTCACTCTCACCCATGTTCTAGTGAAAATAATCCTAATGGATGTAGTTATTGCTGATATACCCCCTAAGTATGGTTTTCTATTATCTAGATCTTGGGAAGCCAAGCTCGAGGAATCTCTTCAGCTAGATATGACATATTCCACTATCCATGTTTTTGGCATTCATTTCACTCGATTGTACAAGGAAACTCAGTTGGAGCATACGGTAAGCGATCCACAGAATCCTTACAATTACCTTGTTTATGTCACCGATCAATATCTGGGAAATTGTATATTATATTTTGATAATAGTGTAAATGGTTGTGCAGAAGAAAATTATCTAGATGAAAATAAATCGGAAGTGACGGATAAAAATACGTATAGCACTGGAACTTGGAAAATGGTTTTTGATGGTGCTTTGTCGTGTGAAGGAGCAGGTGCGGTAGTGCTTTTTGTAGTGCCTGAAAATGAGTTTGTTATCCCTTTCTATTATAGGCTTCATTGGGACATAGACTATAGAAATAACGTATGAGAGTATGAAGCTCTAGTCTTGGGACTAGAAGCTGCCAAGAAGCTAAACATAATGAACTTGGAAGTCTATGGATATGCAGAGCTGATTGTGAAACAGGTAAATTGACAATACCAGGCCAAGCACCCAAGACTAAGGTCCTACAAAAATTTCGCTTGGATCTAATGGAAAATTTCTTTTTATCAGTAAAGGTTCATTTCATCCCACGAGTGGAAAACCAGCAAGCTAATTCACTGGCCAAAGAAGCTTTGACTTTCGCACCCCCTACTGCTTTCAAATTAAAATACCACATAGAGGTGAGGCATAGACCATCCATACCAAATAACATACAACACTGGTAGGTATTTGAAGATGATGAACAGATCAGAAATTTCCTGGAAATGGTGCATGATTTCTCCAAAACTCACATTGACCAAGAAAACCAAAATGACCATACCTGGATTATGCATGAAGGGGGGGAGCCTTAGGAGTTCTGAGAAAAAATCACAAATCATCGTTTGTTAGTGTTAAAAAGTAATCAGATCCCTAAGGGAAGGTATAGGTCGTTTGATCAAAACAACATGCCTCTGAGGTCTACCTTACAGCCCCAACTGGAGGAGGTCGAAGTCTGTGACGTGGGCACCGCTAAAGAACCTAGGATAGTGAAACTATAAAAGTACCTTCCTCCTGAGATAAAGAGAAAGTATACAGACTTACTCAGAAGGTATAAGGATGTTTTTGCATGGTCTTATGATGAGCTTAGAACCTATGACACCTTTGTGATCAAGCACAAGATACCTTTGAAACCTGGTGTTAAACCCTTCACACAGAAGATCAGACAAATCAACCCCATTTTACTTCCCGTAGTCGAAAAAGAAGTGAAAAATATTTTAGACGCAAAAAAAATTGTATCTCTTAGGTACTCTGAGTGGGTGGCGAACGTAGTCCTGGTTAGGAAGAAGAGTGTGGAGATCAGACTGTGTGTAGACTTTAGAAATCTAAATAATTCCTCTCTCAAAGACAATTATCCTCTACCCAAAATGGATCACATTTTGGAAAAAGTAGTTGGGGAAAATAGGATGTCGATGATCGATGGGTTTTTCGGTTACAATCAAATTGTTGTCAACGAGCATGATAAAGAAAAAACAAATTTCACCACCCCTTGGGGCACATTTATGTATGACAAAATGGCTTTTGGTATGAAGAATGTAGGTGCTACCTTCCAGTGCACTATGGATATCGCTTTTGTCGGTGAAAGAGATAAATTCATGGTTTTCTAACTTGACAATCTAACTGTCTTTTCTAAATTTGATGAATACCACCTGGTACATCTAAAGCAAACATTCGAGAAATGCCGAAAATTTGGTTTTTCCTTAAACCCCAAGAAGTCTCACTTTGTGATTCAAGAAGGTAAACTCTTAGGCCACATTTTGTCTTGAGACGGAATTAAAATTGACCCTAAAAGGGTAGAAGCTATAGACACCATAAATATTCCTAGAAATGTAAAAGAGATTTAGTCATTTTTAGGAAAAATAATTCTTTTGAGAAGATTTATCCCAAAATTTGTTGAAATCGTGAAATTGATCACAGATATGCTAAAGAAGAACAACGAAGTGAAATGAATAGTGAAAGCTAAAGCATCGTTTGCACGCATCAAGAAAGTTATCATCGAAGAGCCTGTACTAGCAAGCCCTGATTATCTAAAAGATTTCCTGATTTTCTCATTTGCCTCCAAACACACAGTGGTGGCAGTACTCCTCCAGAAGAATGAAGAAGGTTTCGAGAAACCAATAGCCTTTTTTAGTAAAAGTCTTAGAGACACTGAATTGAGGTATGATATAATGGAAAAACAAGTGTATGCTATGGTGAAGGCACTGAAGGCTTTTAGAACCTATGTGATACATTCCAAGGTAATTGCATACATGCCCACCAGTTTTGTAAAAGATATATTGGTTCAACTTGACAGCGATGGGAAGAGGGGTTGGTCGCTTGCTAAAATTCAAGAATTCAATCTAGAGGTGAAACCGACGAAACTAGTAAAAGGACGGGGTTTGGCTAAGCTCTTAGCTGAATCAAATTTCAGAGCACTCAGAATGAATAACCTACAAGGATATGAAGGATGTGGAGACGTAAATAAGCTCGATGACAAAATAGCTACAACCATAATCAAAGAGAAGTTTTCCTTATTGGACTGGTATAAAGACATAGTGTCCTACCTACTGACCCTGAAATTCCCTAGTGATCTGTCTCCAGCTAAAGCCAGGACACTGAAGCTGCATGTTGTGAAGTACTGTATATCTGAAAGCCAATTGTACTAGAAGGACCCATTAAGATTCCTACTGGTTTGTTTAGTAGAATCAGAAACAGAGGGGATCATAAACGAATTTCATGAAGGAGTATGTGGAGGGCATCATGCTTAGAGGGAAACAACTTATAAAATACTGAGGGTAGGATATTATTGGCCTAAAATATTCTCATATGTCAACACCAAAGTCACATCTTGTAACCCTTGCCAGTTGTTCATGAGCAAACAGAAGCTTCCAGTGCTACCTCTGGTTTTTGTCAAAGCCGAAGCCCCGTTTCAACAATGGGGGTTAGATTTTATAGACGAAATCAACCCACATTCCAATGCTCAATACAAATGGATCCTCACTGCTACATATTACTTCACCAAATTGGTGGAGGCTATTCTTACTAGAAAAGAGACCGATTCAGTGGTAATAGATTTCCTGGAAGAGAACATACTATCCAGATTCGGTTGTCCCCGAAAGATAATCATATATAATGCCCATGCATTCAAGTCTATGACAATGGTTAGTTTCTGCCAAAAATACAACATCATATTGGGCCACTCCACCGCATATTACCCTCAAGGAAATGGGTTAGCCGAATCGTCAAATAAAATTTTAATTACAATAATTAAGAAAGTGTTGAGAGAAAACAAAAAATCTTGGCATGTGCATCTCAAGTATGCTTTGTGGGAAAATCAGATAGGTACGAAGAAATCTATTGGTACTTTGACTTTCCAAATGGTATATGGGAATGACATGGTATTCCCTATAAATATAGTGCTTCTTGTAATGAAGCTCTAGAAAGATGAGAAAGAAGAACCAAACCATGCCACAAGGAGAATAAATTAGTTGATTGAAGTTGAACAACACAGGGCTGAAGTGGACGAAAGGCCACAGAAATACCAAGACAACATGAAAGCATTGTTCGATCATAAGGCCAAAAACAGAGAGTTCCTCCCTAGTGATTTGGTTTTGAAATGTGATGCTAGGAGGGAAGAATCAACAAAACATGGTGTTGTGCCTCTTTTGTCATCTAGATGAGAAAAACAGAGGTGCTTACAAGCTTAGTTGGGTTAGCTAAGAAAGACAACTGTAAAGGAAAGGGTTAGAGAAAGAAACATAAAATACTAAGCTAAGAATTAAACTAGAAAATGAAATAACAACTAAACTATTGAGCATAAGGACATAAGAACAAAAAACCAATAAGACTCATGTCACCAATGGCAAGGATTATATTAGTAAAAAGAAAACACCAAGAAGAAAGAGGACTTTGGGTCCCTTATTCCTCCAAGGGAGGTCTCTTGGACCCCCACAACTAAGCTCTTCTTACAACTTTGAAACTTGAAAGAAATGGTGAAAGAATCCCAAGCTAGTCCACTCAAGAGGTGAGATGGATTGACCCAATGTAATGGTGATAGTATGCTCTTGATGAGAAAAGAGGATTCCCCAAGAGAATAGCAGCATCATAACCTTGCAAATGAACTCCTTGAAAATGTAGTGCACCCATGGTATTGTTTTATAACACCACTTTGAGGTATTGTGCAACCAACTTTAAGTGTGAAAAGGGGATATTTAGGGCATTTTTAGGTCTTTGACTAGCCACCCAGTCAGATCCAGCTAAGATTTGGATGTCAAATCAACTTGGAAGCTAAACCAGAACTGGGTGGGAGGCCGACAAATCTCATAAATGCATCGGTGTGCACATATTTTAGCGATTACAGTCACGCATGTGCGTTTTTTGTGCATTTCTGGTTTGCACATGTGCGCGCACACCCTATGTAGTCATAGTGCACCTTAATTTTATCACTGGTTGTATAGTTTTTGGACCTTTTGGAAATGATTTTTGGTAATTTTGGTCCATGGGTGACCTCATAATTGTTTGAAGATGTTGGA
Organism: Picea engelmannii; assembly: GCA_009831015.1. Classification (NCBI taxonomy): domain Eukaryota; kingdom Viridiplantae; phylum Streptophyta; class Pinopsida; order Pinales; family Pinaceae; genus Picea; species Picea engelmannii. The sequence goes on along the minus strand of ML779698.1, from coordinate 701,244 downwards.
TTCCTGTAACCATTTTCGGATGAAATTTCAATGATAACAGATGCCCCCTGATTGATGAGGTTAGGAGCATACGTATAACCAAAATTCTTCAATGTTTCTTCTACTGAGAGTGTTGTTGTAAGAAAGAGAAATATTGAGAGTATCAAGAGTGACCCATTGGAGGGAGACGGGAACCTATAGGACCCAACCTTCCATAAGGTGTGTAAAATAAATTGTGTACAAACGAGGCGAGCATGCCCCATGCTCGTGTCATGTAACTCAAAAAAGAATGGTGTTGTATAGTAATTGAAATAGTGTGTTGATGTAGAAAACTACAACGCTCTCGGGGGTGGTAGTGATAAAGGGAGAAGACAATTCTGCGGAGGAACATACTCTGAATAGTAGGCAATGACACCTGTAAGAAGTATCATGGATTCTGTAGGCATTGATAGCCCAACCAAGTTCATAGGTCTTCGACAAATATAAGAAACAACTGTAATAGTCGCAAAGTAAGACCCACCATAACATGAGAAAGTGTTGACGTCGAATGTTATGGGGGTCAACGACAGTAGGGAGAAATTGTGGTTCTCCCTGTGCCATCCGATACCTCTCATTGGAAAGGCAATGAGAGTCAAGATACTATCACCCTTCTGGAAACTGTGTTGATGTCGATGAAAGGGGGACACGACTTCAAGAAGAAAAGGGCTTCATGAGATCTACTAGGTGAGGTTAGGAACTAAAGAGGTACATGGACGAAGTCAAGATGTATGAAGACTCATGACTGCCCTTAGTTGTAGGTATATGCGAAGTATAAGCAGTCGCAACTGTTCAACTAAGTCGAGTGTCAGGGGGACAACAAGATGTAGGATAAGTTGTGCTAGAGTCGGGACAAAGTGAACAAACTCAGAGGGCATAGGTAGGTGGCATGTGGGATACTCGGAGTATATGGATGATGTCAATAGGGGTAGATGATAAGGAGTTCCCCAAACAATAGTGACATGGGTTGCGTTTGCCAAAAAGGGAAGAAGGTCGCCAAAGGTGATGACAAAAAGATATGTAAATGTTGGAAACAAAGGATTTTTTACAAGTTACCAAATGAATAAAGAATAATTTGGAATGAGTGTACAAATACAGAAATGGGTTCCCCAGTGCAATATGGTCGGCCCGGTTAGGGTGCAATTTTCTTGGAGAACTAGTGGAGGTTGGGGGCCCCATGGGTGGGTTTCTATATGAGGTAGATGAAATGGAGGGAAATCTGCAGATGGAAAAACTGATTGTGGATGAAATGGAGGGTTAAGGACACTGCGGAGGTGCAATCAAAATAGAACCTTGAAGAGATAACCTGGGAGTCCATTGGGAAATCTTAGAAAAAATGAGGAGGAGGAGTATGTGGCTGATTCACCACATGATGTAAGACTATTGGGACTCCCATCCCTAGGGGGGCTAAAAAAAATGGCATGAGTGTCAAAGTGTCAAGGGGTGCTATGAATGGGACAAATCATGTGGGGGAGAGTGTTACCAGATGACAGTACCCAAAATGCAATGGAGGTGGCAGTACTGTAGAGCCGAATATGGGGATCCTAAAGGAAAATTTCAGAGGGTGTGACTAGAGATGAATTTGAGATTCAGAGGGAATGATTACATGCCAGTGTTGATTATATACCTAAAGGGGTTGCGCTGATGTATGATGACCAAGTACATGCACACATGAAAACAAAATACCCGACGTGAACAATATCTGAAGAGAATTGAACATTCAATCATTTATTTGATAATTTTGAACATGAGCATGCGTACCTGGACGGGGTATGAAGCAATGGCACGCCGAGGGGTAAGGATAAAAAATGGCATGGAGACTGTCTTGGTGTATATGACGGGATGTTGATCCCATGGCTGAAGATGGATCAAAAAATGGACACCCGGAGCTCCCAGAATGGGGCTTGGAAGTTTGGAAAAAAGGGTTATATATAGCTGTAGGGCCCACATTGCCACCTCATTTGTACTTACTGTCAGAGTGACTGGATGAGAGGTATTCAGAGGACATTTGGAGATTATGGGAGAATGAGGCAGTCGATTCAGGACTAGCGAGATTCAGGTTAGTAGTGGTATCGTCATGCATAGAAGTAGGTTTTTAATTTGTGGGCAGGGCCTATATGGAGGGTCATATAGGGGTTTTTATGGGTGTGGTCCCCTCAGTGCATGGGAGATCCAGAAATATGCGTGCACAGGTGCATGCCTATTATCCGACTATCTGTGCATGGGTGCCCCTATAGGGGGGGAAAAGGCATGCATGGTATACACGCTTTTTTGTTGCATAGCTGCGCATGGGTGCATGACTGTGTAGTGGATAGGCGCGTTGTGATGTGCACCTGTGTTCATGACAGAGGCGCATGGAGGTGCCTCTGTATGGAAGATAGGCGCGCACTCATGCACACCTGTGGGATGAACGTGCATGCATGTGTGTGTGTCTGTGGGGTGAATAGGCACACATATGGGGTGAATAGGCAAGCATATGGGCGCGCCTGTGGGTTGAACATCTGCACCTTGGGGCCAAGGCTGATGGGTACACAACTCATCTTTTTTGGAGATTTTAATGTGTTTATGTTCGAGATAGTTGATCTAGGACTGTATTTACGTGGTTGCAGGCAATAATTTGTACGATGTCATTTCACTGGCGAGATCGGGACTGGTCATAGTTGAGAGATGTCGTGGCTATTGAGGAGATGGGGGTTCGTGCCACTTTGGCAGCCTGTGGGCTACTGAAGTTCTTCGAGTTCTCATTGATATGGTCTCAGGAGTATCTTCTACAGTTTTTGATCTAGATGTGGAGTCTGGATCTACATTGTTTTATGGTGCGGGGAGAGCAACTAGCCTTCATTGCGGTGGATGATGTGTATTTTCTCACTGGGATCCCTTTTCAGGGGACGCCCCTACCAATGGAGCCCATGTTACCTGGGGATGGGCAGCTGGCTACCTTAGGCCAGAGGTATTGTTCTAGAGAGAAATTCATGTCAGGCTCCGTAGTGAGTATCGGGGCTATGGATGCTTTAGTTCATCACTGTGTAGCAATGATGATTGTGAGGGTATATGGGTCCCTCACGACTCAATGAATCAGTGGTGGTCAATTGAGGATTATGGGGAGGGCACTGGAAGGAGAGAATTTTGCTTGGGGCTTGATGCTGCATGCCAAGATGGTAGGGCAGCTGGACAGGTGTTGGACTACAGACTCAGGGGATTTTGCCTTTGGGTCCATCTTGGTGGCTTGGTTTTTGGAGAGGGTGCCGATGTTGCACCCTAGATTTTTATTGGGCACACCTGGTGTGCAGGAGCCATGACTGATGTGGTGGTCGACGATTTTGTTTCGCCATGGTGATGGTGAGGGTGGCCATTTTTTCGAGACTGAGGCAACACAGGTGTGGCGACAAATGTTGCAGATCATACTATGGTACCCGTATTGTGGAGTGGATTTCCAGGGTGATCTAAATATGGTGTTACCTCCAGGGGAGGTGTTCGACCACCGAGGTATGTTTGTGATTTTGATATATTTGATTTTTGAGATAGTATGTCATGTTTATTTTGCATAGATGTTGATACTATCATTTGGTTGTTTGTATGTGCAGATGTGGGACCTCACGGGAGTGAGGTTGAGATGGTGAGAGCACCAACTTGTCAGGAGCCGGTGAGACCACCGCGGGGAGAGCCGCGAGAAGGAGAGAGATGTTGGCATGAGGACATTGAGGTGAGACTAGCTGGAAATGAGAGAGTGGCTAGGAGATATCGCTTTGATGACCCTAGTGTCGGGCCATCGCATGCTCCTTCAACGGAGGCCGGGGGAGATTTTGAGGATATTCGTCATCGCTTGGAGATGGTGCTCCAAGGAGTTCCTGAGGGCATGTGGTTGCGTATCTAGGATGAGGGCGTCCTGGAGCAGTGTGTTGGAGTTCCACTGATGTAGTGGATTGTGGTCAGCGAGCAGTAGTAGCAGGTGTTATGATGACCGTGCGGTTACCTCCAGGGTCGAAGGGACCGATAGTGGGTGGGGCACCACCGCCTGAGGTAGGGGCAGGAGGTAGTGATCTAGAGGCACCTTGAGTGTCTCTCTGTGTATTTTTGTATTTTGTATATAGTCTAGTGAGCCCATTTTGGTGTAGTGACACTAGTTTTGTACCGAGGTGCTTCATTAACCTGGGGATTTTGTATACGATGTATTTTATGTGTATCTAAGCATTTTGATGGTACGGTTGACCGATTTATATATATATATATATATATATATATATATACATTTTGGGGTCTTTGTGATGTTCACATGTGTGTTTATTAATGTTATTTATGATGTCTAATCTATATATCCTGTGACAGGCTCTTGATGGTTTATGTGTGTGTAAAAGTATCTTGATGTGATATATGCCAATCGAGTATAATGTTAGCTAGGTTATCTGTGATTTGATTCAATTGTCTTGGAATATGTGTAAATGTAATGAAATCAAAATGTCGAGATAAAAGTCTAACTTGCAGGTATTTGCGAAAAAGGCACTGATCACGGACACGGTACACATTGTTGAGCTGGAGGATGACTAGTTGGAATTCAAGTAAGACACTAAGGTGACGAATAAGATGATGGCTAGCATCGGTGAAGAGGCCAATGACGGCAGTGTACTCGGCTTGGTTGTTGGTTGCTGAACCCAAACATATGCCGCTAGAGTGGAGCAGTTCATGTGAGGGGATTTAGAGGGCCCAAGCTGCCGAAGCGAGATTTTGTGTCCAACGGTTGGCGCCATCGACGTAACCGATGTGGTAGGCCAATGGAGGAAGCATCTGTCAATAACACAAATGATAGTTTAGACGGGAGGTATGGAAAAGAAGATTAAAAACACTATAAAAGAAATAACCTAATGTAGAATGGCTATGCTTAGGCGTAAAATTTCTTTAATTATAGCTTGTTGACAGGTTCTTTGAGAGAGAGGCCCTCAGGAGAAGCCAAGATGTATGCACCTTTGGTGAGGCAATGTTGGATAATGTAGGGGCCATGCCACAGTGACTAGAATTTTCCATAACCGAGGGTATCATGAGTGATATCATAAGAAAGGACGAGGTCACCTTCATGAAATGAGAAAAGGTTGACATGGCGATCAAAGGTGGCTTTTGACCATTTTTTGGCTACCTCATTGTTCTATAATGAAGATCGACGATCTTCACCCAGGGACTCTAAGTTTAGAAAATGCTGCTCCATTGGAGCAGTGTCAGGTAATAGCTCAATTGTAATGTGTAAGGTGGGAATTTCACACTCGATAGGAAGAGTGGCCTCGACCCCATGGACTAGATGAAATGGTGTGAAACCAGTGGTTGTTTTCACGGCCATACGATAAGCCCATAGCGTGGAAAATAACATATGATGCCAATTGGTCTTATGTTTGTTAACCATGCACTGGGACATGGTCTTGAGGACCTTGTTAACTGCTTTGACCTGTTCGTTAGACTGTGGGTAATATGGTGAGGCAAACTCATGGGAGAATCTCAACTATGATGAGAGTTTGACAAAAATATCATTCTTGAAATGTTTCCCATGATCGAAAACTAGTTGGAGTGGTACTCCAAAGCGGGATATGACGTGATTAAAGAAAAAACGCACTGCAGTGTCAGCGGTGTTGTTGAAGGTGGGCATGGCTTCAACCCATTTTGTGAATTAATCGACTGCAACAATGATGTATTTGTGTCTATTGCTGGATAGGGGGTTACAAGTCATGAAGTCGATGCCCCATTTACAAAAGGGGTCGGCAGTAATGACTTGGTGGAGAAGAGAAGGTGGTGCTCGTGATTTGTTGGCATAAATCTGACATTTATTGCATCTCTTCATGATGTGAATGTAATCGTGAAACAATGTAGGCCAAAAGTAACCTGCTCGGATTATTTTCTGAGCAGTGGACATTCCCGAAAGATGGCCCCCACATGCACCGCTATGGCAGTCATTCAAGACTCTATCGGCCTCGTCGATAGTTAAGCATTGACGAAGTATGGTGTCGACCCCTCACTGATATAAGATATCTCTGATGAGAAGATATCAGGGGGCCTAGTGGTGAATACGACAATGATCATCTCGTGAGAGGTGGTTACCAAACTTTTGGGTTTGGAGGTAGACGAGGAGGTCATCGTACCAAGGATCATCCAAAGTGATATAAAAGAGATGTTCATCATGGAAGTCGGTATTTACATGGGCACTAGTAGTATCTAAGGGGAAGGATGTGACAAGTTCGACGAGGACGAGAGATTTCTTGTTCTTAGGTGTTGAAAATTCGAGATTGTACTCCTGAAGGATAATGATCCATCGGGCAAATTTGCCATTAATTTGTCGATGACTGCGCAAGTATTGCATGGAGTTGGAATCTGCTATGACTTTTGTCATGCGAAGCAGAATGTAATGGCGCAGTTTCTGGACTGCGAGGATGACTGCAAGGGCTAGTTTCTCTTCGTGATTATACTTCAAGGGTGTCCCTTAGAGGTTTTTCCTAATGTAGTAAATGACATGTTCATGATCGTCATCACCGATTTGAATGAGAACTATTGCTACTGAGACAACTGATGTTGATATGTAGAGGATATAGTCATGATTATAGTCGGGTGAACTAATTAAAGGGGCATTAGAGAGTGCCATTTTAAGATCGTCGAACGCTTGTTGGGCATGTTAATCCCAGTGAAATGGGATGTCGTGGCACAGTAAGCGAAGGAAACCATGTGCTCGAGTGGCATAGTATGGGACAAATTGCCGTAGAAAGTTAGCTTTTCCTTGTAGGCTCTGGAGTTGGCACAAATTCTGAGGGGGTGGAATTTCTGTGATGGCCTAGAATTTGAGGGGATCCATGGTAATACCTCTTTGGGAAATAACGAATTTGAGGAGGTGCCCAACAGTGGAGCAGAACACACATTTGAGGGGGTTCAAATAGATGTTGTACTGACGACACCATTGGAAGATGATTCGTAAATCATCAAGATGTTGGGTGCATTTTTTGGATCGAGCTGTGAGATTGTCTAAGTATGCAAGGATGATATGAGCCAGATCATGAAAAATATATGTCATGGCCCATTGGAAAGTTTCCCTAGCATTTTTTAGGCCAAAAGGCATGAAACGATATGAAAAAGTACCCCAAGTGGTGGTGAATGTGGTTTTGTATTGATCGGCTGGGTGGATTTGGATTTGGTTATAGACAGAGAAACCGTCCATGAAGGATAAAGCCTCATGGTCGGCACAGTCGTCGATAATTTGATCGATGAAAGGCATTGGAAAGTTGTCTTTGGGACAAGGATGATTGAGATCGTGAAATTTCATGCATACACGAATAGTGCCCTGTTTTTTGTTGATGGGTACAGGGTTGGAAACACATGAGGTATAGGCGATGGGGTAGATGAACCCCGCCGCTCGTAATTTGTCAATCTCAACTTTAATGGTCGCTGCTTTGGATGGGTGTAGTGGTCGTTGTTTTTGGCGCACCGGTGTGATATTAGGATAGGTGTCTATGCGATGTTCGACAATAGAGGGGTCAAGGCCAGGCATCTTTGTGTATGACCAGGCAAAAATATCTCGATATTCTTGGAAGAGGGCTTTGTAGGTGGTGATTTCTTGAGGAGTACATGCGGCGCCAATGGTAATTTCCTTGATGACTCCATTTCTAATGGAAATATCGATTTTGATGGTAGGGGAAATGTTGGCCATGTTGCCTTCCTCAAAAGAATCAGGGGCAAGGATGGGGTTGTTTAACCAGTCGATATGCCCTGAGGGGATATAATCCTTGGTTTCGACTATGTATATGGGGTGTTGGTTAGGAGGAATGAAGACTTCCTGTGAAAATAAGAGCGCTCTATGGTGTAGCACATCCCATGGGTAGTCGGGGGTAGTTAATTCCTTGAGTATGTCCTCGTCACAGTAGAATTGTCGGGAATACAAGGGATCGTAAAGAGTGATATCGGTGACTGTCGCCGTGTGGTTATCTTCTTGTGATGAAGAAGCGAAGGGAAGGACGCAATGAGATTTCGATGGTTCACTTGACATAAACCAAATATCAAGGTATTGGGGAGTACTAATGGTAGTTGGATGTAAAATTTATGTGGGGAAATGAACAGGATAATTGGGGGGATTTCGGGGTAAATCCTCGTGTAAGTCATCCAAAAACCATGGAGGAAGTGGTAGTGCTTCTGGTTCAGGATAAATAACATGACGAACCTCTAGTGATGAGGTAAGGTCAATCATGGATTATGTAGGGGGTATAGGAGTTTGAATCAGGGGAACATGGCATTGCCTGTATTCAATGATCATAGGACATTGGTATGTAAAATGCTCTAAGGATTCACATAGAGAGCAAGGGCATCTCATATGTTTATTGAATGAAGTCATGACATAATGGATGTCAGTGATGTTTGGTAAGGATGATGTAGCTAGATTGGGTTTGTGCTGGATGCTTTGGCATACTACTACTAACGTCTGTCAGAAGTGAGGTAGCACTGGGAAATGGTGTGTATAATGGCCATATTCTGAACATATGGCACAAGTGAACTTGGTTCACAACCCTTTGTTACTTTGGTTAGGGGAGGTAGTGGCAATACTTGTTAAAGTGACGAACGATGATGGTGTTTGATTGAGTTGAATTAGGTTACGTAATTTGGGTAGAGATGGGCATTTGTTGGTTGGGTGTCCATCTTTCTCACATAATGCGCAAGGAGGTTGAACGCATGGGGGAAGTGGATTTGTGGGCTCCTTATTCTTTTGCATGCCCCTAGCTGTGGCAGGGAGGTTAGACATTGGGGGTGTAGAGGGTATGGTGGGAGTGAGTATGGGAATCGTCATTGGGATTCCTTCTGTTTGGGGAGGAAGGGATGGTTGAGGAACCATCTCTAGTGGATGTAAATACCAAACAAGGATTTCCAACACCATATTAGGGAGAGTAAACATTGAGGATACTTGGAAAGCTTGTACGCTTGGTAGAGGGTAAAAGAAGGGGATTTGAGTAATGGCTTGGGGAACTGTCTCCTACACTGGGATATGGCCTTGAGGTGAGGTGAAATCGTGAACTAGTGGAGCCGACGAGTTCATAGGAGGCTCATGAGGGAGGGGCTCTGTGACTAGTGGGACGTCAGATATGAGAGAATCCTCCCTGGGAGGAAGGGTATTCTCGAGGTCAGTTCCTTTGGATGATACGACACATACCTGATTGGAAGGATGAAGGAGCGGTGGTGCCCCATGGTAAGTTCCTAACAATGATGGGTATTTGAAAATTATGAGACCCATTTTGATGAGTGGGTATGCTTTATAATTATTGTGGATGAGGGGGAGAATGTTATCGATGTTGGTAGAAGGGTTAGGCTCATAATGTGAAACTTGGTCAATTGTTATGATCTTCCCTTTATGGGGGAAAATAATCATTCGAAAGACGAAAGAGGAAACTTCCTTCATAGCGTACATGTAGCTATGACTGAACAAGATATTGTAATTGAGTGGGGCATTGATAACTTCAATGTCAATGACAATGGTCTTTCCCCCGAGTTCTATAGGGACATTTTCGAAGAGCCCTTAGGGAGAAGATGGTCATCTGTCATAAGCTCTTAAGGTAATGGTAGATGGTATGAGCTCGGAGGAACTGATTTTCTTCCATACAGACTTGGACATGATGCATGTGGATACACCTTCATTGATGATGCACTGATGAACTGTGATGTTTCAAATTTTCACTGGGATTTGAAAAGCGATGAGAGTAGGGAGACGAGGCTCTCCACTGTCGATATCAAATGTGTTGAGTTGAGTATCCGTGGGATAAACTGCCCTGAAGGTGTAAAGTAAATATTTCCGCTGAGTATGACAAGTTTGAAGGACTTCTAAGACTAACATGGAAGTTGGGGATTGTGCTAAGTCATCGACCAAACTGTAATTATGAGCTTCCCTAGCCTGCGGGTTGTGGACATTCCTGCGCAATGGGATGTGAGGGATGTGAAGAGGTGTTTCTGCGTTAGGGAGAGGGATCATCAAAGGGGGTCCCATTGATGTTGGGAGTGGTTTTGGGGGAATGGGAGGAGACTCAGTGGGTGCACGGTATTGACGACTACATGTTTCCAGAAGGATTTCTTCCTCACTGGTGAGGAGGATAGTACGATCTGCAGGATTGTTTAGATTGAGATACTGTCCCAACTGTGATGGGGTAGGTTGTATGTCCTGTAGGGTGTTCATCACACCTTGGTGTAGGATCGGGTTTTGCAGCACGGATGGGGGTGGTTATTGCACATACTATTGTAGGGCCTGCTAAGGGGCAGGTGGTGCTGGAGTATGTGGTCCATTCACTAAGTCTTTCATCCATTTAAAATTAGCGATTTGGGGGAAATGATGAGTATAATGACCAAACTCATTGCAAAGGGTGCAAGGGAAGTTGGTTCAAAGATTATTTTTATTCTTCTCTTGACATATGTTGTTGTTTCCCCCTTGGGGGTTCTGATTCCCTTGGTTCTGGCTGCCCCCAGTAGGTTGGTTCTGTTGGGGGTGATTCCCGCCTTGACCTGGGTTGTTATTGTTCTAGTTTTTTCCTTTATTTTTGGCATTATTCGATGGATGGGTCAGATTTTCCATATTCATCTGTTCAAAATTTTGATATTGTTGAATGGGAGAGGGTTGAACAAAATTCACCCCAGCGTTAGGGTGTCCTTGTGGTGGAGCCATGGGTTGGGGAGGGCCAGGGAATGGAAAGTATGGATTATTTTGTGGTAATGATCCGTAAGGTACATAGGAAGGCATGGTTCTTTCACTAGTACTTGGACTATAAGCTGAGGTAGAGGAAGTACTAGAACTTGTCTAGATTGGTGGGTGTATTGGGAGTGCTGACGGTGGCCTAGTGATGGGTGGAGGAAGAGCAATAGGGTATGGTTGTTGATAAGGGGGTGGAGGGTAATAAGAGGTTCCCCCATATGTTGGCGGATATTGAGGTGTGCCATACATTGGTGGTTGTTGGGGTTGTGGTGCATGGTGTTATCAATCAATTCATCTGTTGAGTGAGACATCCCGGGTTTATCTTGGTCGAATGGAACAGGTTTTGGGAGATCAGGAAGTACTGTGTATAAGTACCCTGATTGAGAATAGATGAGGTTGTATTGTTGAGCCTTACTAGTGGCTTCTTCTTCTGATTGAGGGAAGGTGGAAGCCACATCTTTACCAAGGAGAAAGACAAGTGATCTGAGAAACCAGTCAAGACATTGTTTTTTGGTGGTTTCTGCTTTGCACAAACTACATCGTTGATTCCACTCATGAATGTGATTAGCGATATGTGTGGCTGAGGTTTGTTTAAAATTAGAGAGTAGTTCAAGACCATTGTCACGGTGGATTGGTAATTGGAAGAAGGTCAAAAATGCTTTGTCCAAGGACTCAAAAGTCACATTGGACCCTGATTTTTCATCTACATACCATTTGTCTAATGGGCCAGTGAGTGTGCGTTGAAATAATCGTAGTCGGATGGAATCATCCATAATGTCACCATAAGTGGAAAGTCATGACATGGTTGGCAGGGTCATCTCCTGCCTTTCCTTCAAACTTGGGGATATCTGAAGGTAGTTTGGTAGGCATTGCAGGCCATGTGGGGTCATGTAATATAGGATCATTTGTGAGTTTTCTTAGATATGGTATGTTAAGAGAGGCTAAATATGGCATCTGTAGTGGTGGCGGAGGATTAGTTCTAGCCATGGTGTGAGTGTTCTATGAACCTGACCCTTGAGGGGGGCTAGGTGGGTTGGTACTTCCCCCTTGAGAGGAAGTTGCCCCACCACTTCCGTGTAAAGGAGAGTGAGTGGACGATGGTCCTTGGGAATTTGACCCAAGTAAGGTGGAACTAAGCAAAGTTGATCCTAAGATAGTGGCACTCACAGGAGTGTGAGAAGGTGGAGCTAATGAGTTGGCTAAACTAATAACTCCCCCTATGATAGGAGGGAGGTTTACCAAGCGTCTGGAACAATGAGGGTTCTGTGTGTCCCCTATGATGTCCGACTAGTTGAGTGGATGTGTGCAAATGGTAGTGAGAGTGATAAATAAACAAGAGCATTTTGCTGCAATTTTTTATCTTTTACACAATATATATCTAAAACAAAATGTAATCAGAAATGCATCATTCATAAAGTGTTTTTATAAAGAAGAATATATGTGAATAAGTGGGTTTTGTCTGCATGGGGAATCAAAAGAAAAAAAATGTTCATGTCCTAAAAGACGTAACGTCCTTCCTCTCAAATAGCACTGGACCTTCAAAGAGTACTTAACAGTGGGGTCTGAAGTCACCGGAAGAGAAACTAGTGAAGGATGAAGTAATCAGTTATAATGAGGGGTAAAGGGGGCATATCCCAAAAGAACTGGCGATATTTCCCAATAGCCACACACAATCTGATCAAGGTGCAATTGCAACCCACAACTGCCACTTGGGTAGATGTCCTAAAATTTGGTCACTAGGTACCTCGGTCAAAGTGCGACATTTAGATTTTTGACCTAAGAAATGGATCATAGGCTGGATCCCGTCCAAGAGGTGGGTGCCTCAAGGGGGGATGCACAGAACAACTAGACCTCGGCCTTAAACCCTTCACGGGTATCTCCCTGCCTTATGGTGTTAGGAACACTTGACTTGGAGGATTTAAAGTTCCCTATTTGACAACTTCTACTGTTTTGAAAATGTGAGAACCAGATAACGAGGAGTTATTTGGATGTCTATCCCCGAAATCCTACCTAGACTAAAAGATTTCTTTTGGCACCTCCTGTGGAGGAAAACTTAGTGAGTTTTTAGAAAAAATTTAGATGTGGTTGTTTGAGAGATTGGGGGTGTGAGCCAATGTCATTGAAATTAAATGGGAGTGGATAGTTTCATCAATAAATGGGTGGGGTGTTTCAGAATCCCTTTGGAGGAAACTTACTTTGACCTCCACGTTTCGAGATGAAAAACTATGTGAGTGATAAGTGACTTTTGTGTGTGAATGAGTGAAAGTGTGCCAATGTTTTAATGAATTAGGTGTCACCTTGCTACATGTGGACTTCACTTGGTCCTTACAAGTGTTGATTACCTAATTAACTAAATTCCTTTGGTACAACCTTACGTAATTCAAAAGTCCCTAGGAAACTAGCATGTCAACATGTGGGTCCTTTACTATTCCTTTAACTCCTTATTTGTGATTTAATCTAAGAAATCTTTGAAACTATCCTAGATTGTGATCATGTGGGCATGTATGGGCCCGTTACAAAACATTTAAACTTTCCTAGTGATTTAATATAAGAAAGTAAATTTCAACACTATCCTATCTTTGTAGCATGTGGGCATGTATGGGCCCGTTACAATCTTAAGATGTGTTTTGAAAAATAAACTAAGAGGAGTCCTGAGGGGGCTGTTGTCCTCTCCTAAAGGTTTTAGTGTTTTTAAGGGAGATGAAATTGTCCTACAACCTTTTTCTGATTCTCAAGGTTGCTTTGAAGCGCGAGAGAAGAGCATATTAAATGATTGTTATCCAACTTCTGGTCCCAATGCAAGCTTTATGTGATTACAAATGATTCCAAATTATATTCTTAGTCAAAGAAATCCATCCATGTGAAAAAATGAAAGCAAAAGAGAAAATAATGATTTTAAACCCCCTAAGTGCCTATGTGTTTTGGCTAATCCCTTTATATGGAGAGGAAAATAAGTGTGGTGCAGATTACAACATGCATAAAATCATCTTTGAGAAGGCTAGGGGCCTTCCCCAAATCACAAAAAGGCTTACAATGTGTGTTTTTCTTCATAGGTGTGTGGGTCTCAAAGTAGACAGAGGCACACTGAGCGCCAATGCATAGACTGAAACAAACGTTTGGGCACAGGTGCATGGAGGGCACTGAAAAACATGGTAACTTTGGCGCACATGCACACAATGCACGACTATGGGCCAATAAACCCATGCACACCTGTCACACAGCCGTGAAGAAAATTTCGAATGGAATTCTCTCAATTCAACTTTGAATTGGATGTTTTTTAGGTCGGCTTGGGCTGGTTTAGGTACCTGCAGGTTAAATGAACCAAAAGAAGAGCTAGAAAAACCCAAATGGGGTAGGAAATCGATACCTTTCCCCAGTGGAGTCACCAATCTGTTGTGCCTCTTTTGTCACCTAGATGAGAAAAACAAAGGTGCTTACAAGCTTAGTTGGGTTAGCTAAGCAATACAACTGTAAAGGAAAGGGTTAGAGAAAGAAACATAAAAGACTAAGCTAAGATTTAAACTAGAAAATGAAAGAACAACTAAACTATTGAGCATAAGGACATAAGAACGAAAAATTGTTAGAAAACAGGACCGCGGAGCAATAAAATAAAACAAATGCAGAAACAAAAAAACACAGAAGACACACAATACAAGAGAGACACAGATTTACATGGTTCACCCAGTGTGGGCTACGTCCACCAGAGAAATTGTCAGGTCCTTCCTTTATTATTATCCAGCAAATGAAGGGATACAACCTACAACAAAACCCGCTGTAACTTCCTCTTCTTTCTCTCACATTCTCCTCTCTCAGAATACAATATTCACCCCCGTACATAGCCGCAATACATTTCCCTCATAAAAGAGGGTTGCCTTYTAGGGAAAAAAACCCTAACACAATCTCTACCGTTAGATCTGCGACCTTATAATGAACGATCTAGATTTACAATGAAATTACAATATACTTTTATAAGGCAATTTTTGCTTCGGGGGCTTCGCCCCCAAACCCCCGCTGGGGGCCCGCTTGCCCCCAACCCCCTAGCCATGGGGATGGACCCTGCAGAGGGGGTACCCCCCCTCTGCACTCCCCTGCGTGGAAGAGTGTACATACTTCTGGGGTGTAAATACTTCATGGGGTATAGACACGGCCGAAAGCAAAAGACCTCTGCATCAGGAAGATAATCAGGCTCCACAACCAACAAAAACCAATAAGACTCATGTCACCAATGATAATGATTATATTAGTGAAAATAAAACACCAAGAAGAAAGAGAACTTTGGGTCCCTTCTTCCTCCAAGGGAGGGCTCTTGGACCCCCACAACTAAGCTCTTCTTACAACTTTGAAACTTGAAAGAAATGGTGAAATAATCCAAAGCTAATCCACTCAAGAGGTGAGATGTATTGCCCCAATGTAATGGTGCTAGTATGCTCTTGATGAGAAAAGAGGATTCCCCAAGAGAATATCAGTAGCATAACCTTGCAAATGAATTCCTTGAAAATGTAGTGCACCCATGGCCTTGTTTTATAGCACCACTTTGAGGTATTGTGCA
Source organism: Picea engelmannii (assembly GCA_009831015.1). Classification (NCBI taxonomy): domain Eukaryota; kingdom Viridiplantae; phylum Streptophyta; class Pinopsida; order Pinales; family Pinaceae; genus Picea; species Picea engelmannii. Next base: position 685,996 of record ML779698.1, on the reverse strand, counting down.
ACCAACTTTAAGTGTGAAAAGGGGCTATTTAGGGATTTTTAGGTATTTGACCAGCCACCTAGTTGGATCCAGCCAAGATTTGGATGTCAAATCAACTTGGAAGTTGAACCAGAAGTGGGTGGGAGGCCGACCAATCTCATAAATGCATCGTTCTCAGGTGTGTGTGGCTTTTAGCGACCATAGTCGTGCATCGTGCGCATGTGCGCTTTTCATGCGTTTCTAGTTCATGCATGTGCATGCATGTCCTGTGTATGTTGGACACACCTACCACACTTAGAGGGGGCGTGAATGAGTGTGGGGCTCTTTTTCCCAAAATTTCCCTCTTGCAAAAAAACTCATCAATTAGAATTCAACATTTATTCATTACCCATTGTTTTCATTTATAATCAGTTAGATGTGAGCAAATATCAGCAACATATATCAACAATATATCATCAACAAGTCATCACCACAATGAACACAAAGAACACAAGATGTATGTACAATTTTCTTTTTATTACGGACTACAATCCTTGGGGTTTATCAGCAACAACTGAATAGAGTACAACTCTACAAGAGCACTATCTCTATATGTAATAGTCATCTTGAATTCTTAGCACCAACTGAGATGAGGCAAAAATCCTCAACAGATATCAATCTGTACCATAAACAAGAGCATCAACCATGCACCAACCTATGCCAAACAACCTGTAATCAACCTGTACCATAAACAAGTGCATCCAACCATGTAACAAGTATATACCAATCATGTTTCAACTACTAATAAACAATTAATCATCAATATGTATCAAAATCATCAACTATACACCTCATGTATGTACCAACTCATCAACTGTTTGTCTCAACCATGACTAGTTTTGGATTAGTCAACAACCCTAACTTGAAATAATCATAACTTTGTACCTATACTAAATAAATATCTGAAACTGATACACAATTTTCTTCAGTGTGTTTTATGCAATTCCTCCAAGTTTCACTACTTGGAACCTCTCAAAAAAGGAGTTATAGCAAAAATGGGATACCTTGCTGAATTCTGGATTATTCTAGAGAGCGACCTTGTAGAGCGTGCCCCACACAAAATATTTGATGAATAGATCTAAACCTATTAAAAATAATACTAAAGACTTTAATCTAACCAACACAATTGGTTTCACTGAATTTGGATCTGTTATGAAGAAGTTATGACATTTTTACCCGAAACAGCTGATTTTGACTAGTTTCAGGACTAGCTACAAACCCTATTTTCCATGGAGTGTAACTCCCAAAATACAACGACCCAAAAGATGAATTTGTAACCACAGATACTTGGCTATGTTTTCTAACTTGCATAGAAATTTCAGGATCTGAATCATTATAGAAAAAAAGTTATAGCGAAAATGGTGAGATGACCTGTAAATAACATACCTTAGAAAGCACCATCAAAAGAATTTATCCTTCCTTGCATTTCGGCCTTCTTTTCTTCAC
>ML779698.1:615164-658138 GCA_009831015.1 Picea engelmannii | reverse complement strand
ACCAAAAGCCCTCATCAATTTCATCATCCAAATATGATTTATAGCTCTCTAATAGACCTAGTGTATATTATCACATTCCTTCAAACCTTCCTTAACTTTAAAAATAAGAGACTAGCATTTTCATCAAACTTTTCTTTAGTCTCACATGCCTAGTTTTGGATTAGTCAACAACCCTATCTTGAAGTAATCATCACTTTGAACCTGTAATGTATAAAGATCTGAAAATTATACACAATGTTCTTCAGTGTGTTTTATGCAATTCCTCCAAGTTTCACTACTTGAAACCTCTCATTAAAGGAGTTATAGAAAAAATGGCATACCTTGTTGAATTCTGTCTTTTTCTAGAGAGCAACCTTGTAGAGTGTGCCCCACACAAAATATTTGATGAATTGATCTAAAACTGTTACACAAAATACTACAGACTTGTCCACCAAATAAAAAATCATTGCTCAAGAAGAGATGCACAAAATAGTGGCAAGGCCATGGCTTCTTCCCTATTATGATATGATCAGATGGACACTGGACCATGTGGACATCCTGACTAGGATGATTATCAACAGACAGAGGGTGGTAATTGAGAATTTTAGATCGGAGCATTTACAGGAAATGTATAAATTGTCACCCACACTGAACCTTACTCACAATGCCGAATTCCTAGAGGGTTTCAAGAAGAAGGAATGTGAGCAGTAAGGAAAAAAATTATTCGATCTGATCAAAGATTGGGTTTTGCACCCCGTGAAATTCAGGGTTGATACTAACGGAATTTATTCAATCTCCTCCTTAGAGCCACAATTAAAGTATATAACAATGATGACCTATAGGCTGTATGGGAAGGAGAACACTACTCACTTTTTCCTGCCATCGGTAGCGCTTATTCATACAGTTGTTGATGGTTTCTCTTTCGAATGGGCCAAATTGTTGTCTGACAATTTGACTAGTCGAATTACTAAATGTCGAGCATAGAGGGTGAGTAGGTGTTGGGCACTTTAATTGTCTAATTGAATAGAAAATCAAAGTGTTCAATATAAATTGTCAACCCAGGGAATTTTGTTATTTCAAGATAATTGTGCACAGTCTATGCTAGATTATGGAAGCATCTCTAATCTAATTGTAGTAGGGAAGTTTTTTTTTTAAAACAAACATTATCACTAACACAGTTGTGCTGATACAAATGGAGTTCTATATATTTGAAATCATAATTGCAATCTAAATTGATGAATGTATAAGAACCCTGAATTGTCTACTCTAATCCAACTTTCTAATTTACTTTTGTAGGAAGAAGCTCTATACTATTTGCAGAAAAGAATTCTACTTATTGCAAGAAGGTATTTCACACTTTTATTTCTTGGAAACAAGATTTTAACCCAATGCAGAAAAAGGGAAAGAAGTTCTCCAGCAATGTTCAGCAATTGACTTCTAATTCTCATGAGACAAGTTTATGCACATCTAACAAGAAGGAACTAAACTGTAACAATAGTTGTCTTCTAGAAATGTCTAACAGTTAAATCATTCGCATTTAAAACAACTAATCTAGAATTCAAAATGGAGGGGAATCGATGAGGAAGGTGGGCCCTTTCCTTCTCACTGAATCTACTCAAAGAAATAGGTTACAGTCTGCTAAAGGAATTCAATCCACTCTTTCATTCAATTGCCAAAAATGTCCATGTACAATCAGCATTACTTTTCTTTCTCCAGTAAAAAAACTCCCCTTCATTACCAAAGCTCTGCTATTTAAATTCAGAGTCATTTAGTAGAACATAATGAGAACAGTCTTGAGAATCCTCAATTCTCAAGCTGTTCATTTGATATCACTAATAGAAAATCTAGAAATCCCCTTGATCAACATCGTGAGCTATCATATCTAATCAACAGGTTTTGTAGTAGTCATATAACAACAAGACTAGTGGCGTCTGTTGTAACAACTTCCAGGATTGATAGGATTTTGTTGCAGTAGTCGTGTAACAGCTTCTAGGGTTGGTGACATCCATTGCAGCAGTCATGTAATGGCTTCCAAGATTGGCCCATAGTTGTAACAACAACGAGTTTCTCGAAGTGGGTTGTTATAAGCATTTTGATCATTAGTTAAATAATTTCATGGGTAAAATATGTGAACGTTACCAATCAAACATGTTAAGTAAATGAAAATATAAAAGCGAGATGAATAGTTCATGCCTTGAGAAAAAGGGTCTTAGTACTCATTATAATAGTCATTTATCTTAGGAATGAGAAGGTTGAATGGGAAAACGATGTAGTGAAAAAGGGACATTTATGGGTCCTAACATGCCCCCCAACTGAAGACATTGCATGTCCTCATGCAAAACACATTCAAACCTTACTTTGTATCTGAAGTAGATAACTGTCTCCTCCAGTGCAAAATTGCTAAGAGAATTTGCTAAGTGTCGGTATTGAAAAATGTTGTGTCCAAAAGACATTTTGTTGTGTCAACGATCTGTCTAAGTTTCTTTATCTTTGAGAACATAATCAGTTTGAGTTGCTCAAGTAACAACTCATGAAGGAAACAAAGGTTCTTGTTTGCAAGCTTCTGGTATACCAACAATTGTTTTATGACGTTGAGATCTCCTCTGTTTTATTGATTTGTGTGTAGTAGTAAGTTCATGTTCAGTCTTGACTGAGATAGTTGTTGGTCCTTTAGCGACTGGAACTTTGACTACCTCATATTCTGCCTCAAAGTAAATGTTTCTTCACTCAAAGCACATGAGTTCTTTATTGTTTTCCATAACAACTTTTGTCAGTGCTAGGATTTCCCCTTCTGGATTCTTCTGTTGAGAAGCCTCCACCTCTTATTTTAGGGTATTTAACTCTTCTTTGAGGTTATCATTCTCTATTATTAGTGTAGCGATTATGGAATTTTCTGTCTTCTTGATCTTTCTCTCTATTTGGGCAAACAATTGGGCAAGTGGCACATCCTAAGCATGCTTTGTAGTTGGTTCTTGTGTAACAGTTGTGTCTGTCAAGACTGGTTCTTGTAGAGAAATCTCAACGTGGACAATTGGTTCTTGTATTACTAGCTCTGGTGGGACAATCCTCTGTGGAGCAGTTGGTTCTGGTGTAACAATATCAACCTGGACAACTGGTTCTTGTGTAACAGCTGTGTTTGTCAAGACTGGTTCTTGTGGAACTGTCCCTGTATCAACCATAGAGGATAGTGGACAAAGAATAGGAATAACCTGTTACACATCTTGCCATCCAATTGCAGCTTCGGCAGACCTGGTGGACCTGGTTCTTGTCCTAGGTAAAATAGAAATGAAAGCAGGGGTTTTCTTCTTTGTTGTTGCAGGAGGAACGGGGCTTTCTTCCTCAACCACACAAGGAGGATATTCTAGTATATTGGGGTATGTGATGATCTATAAATCATCAATGGATGTGTGATGCACAGAATCATCAGGTGGAGCCGATGATTCTACTGTGATTTGAGTACATTCATTATGAAAGGAGAGAATAGTTTCCTAAAGTTTTGTGCATAAAGTAAAATCTAGTATTCGTACCTCTGTATAATTCTCTGTCACAACAACAAGAGGGATCTAATTTGATGTTGATCCAATTTGGTCAAGGGATCTCCGAGGTTTTCCCTTGAATGGATGTTTTCTTTTCTAATAAAATGCACTGGTAATGATAGTAGGCACTTGATCGACTGTTGCAACAATAGGAGGGTTTTGTGTGAATGTCGGTGCAACAATAGAGGAGGTAAGCAGACTTGATGTTACAGTGGATCGTGCTGACCTTATTCTCTTTCTCGGTGATCCATAGATAGGAGAAGGGGTTTTCTTTTTAGAGATAGGGGGTAGGTTTTCAATGATAGGTGTTGCAGCCAAGTGTTGTGATGCATGTCTTGGTCGAGTGGTTGGTTGTTCATCTGTTTGTTCAACCACAACTATAGGTTGTTGCAATGCAATTTCATTGAGGCTTGTTTGGCTGGTGCCAGGATGGATTTGGGTTATGTAGTTTCTTTTCTGAGTCGTCTTACGGGCAACGACAATAGGGGTTTTGATTGTTGTTGCAGCCGAGGGCAGAGGCTCAAGAAAAGGTCCATGGGTTGTGTTTTCAAGGACTGGTGCAATCATATCTATATGTATAGAATGTGGTTGGTCTGCTACAAAAGGTAATGGGTTATTGGAAATGCCCATACCTTTGCAAATTAATAGGCCGATGAGTTTGTGATTAGAAATGCAGTTCTTGGGGTTCCTGGATTTTTTTACAAAATGAGCCATGTTATGCAGTGAATGGAGGAGAAAAAAAGGAATGTTTATGAATTTATGATGTCGCAGATGTGATAATAAGATGAAATCAGAAAAATAAACAACTTGGTATCGGCCTTCCTAGGTAATGTACCTTTTAAAAAATTCTGCGACTTTCCCCCATGGCTCTGGTAAGGAATTGACATCTACACCTCTGCCTTTGGTCTAAACTTGCTCAGTGTTGACAAGGAAACCCTTATGTGCATCTAGAAGATGTGTTTTTCTGTGACACCATCAGTCTCCTATTTTTGGCAACCCTGTTACAACAACAATGCTTTCTTCTGACACTAGAATCCTTACCCCATTCACCATTGAATACCCTTCAGTAAGATTTTGACTAAACTCCAATACCTCATCCTCATTAAACCCATTCAACTTTTTAAAATACGATATCCATCCGGCTTGGAGAAATATTTGGTAGGCCTCTGGGTGTAGCAGCAAACTGTCCAGAGTTGCGGGTTCATATCTCACAACTGATCCTCCCATGATGTTGCTTGAGAGTTTAACAGGCATGTAGGAGGAGAAACTATCACCTAAATCAGAGACGCAACAAGCTCAAACATGGTTTGCAGAAAGAATATAGTGTCTCAGTAAAAAGAAGTGTGGGCGGAAAGGTGGTGGAGGTGTGTATAAAATTTGGTATGGACGGCTAGATTTACGTTTCCCCCCCCAACTAAGCAGATTGGCTCCAGGTGCATCAATTTATGACAACTGGTTAGTAAATAGGAAATCGTGCTTTTATATCTTCATTACTTTAACACATAGGATTAATCACGTACCTCATAGCTTACCACACATAACGACCTGTCGGAGTATCCGCACTATCCAACTACCATCTGAGTTGCATAGAATAGCTGACATGATGAAGGATCATGAGAGAAATGAAAACTAGAGCAGAAATAGAGTCCTTACTATAGTTAGCCAACTGGAAATCGTCGGATGTGAAGTCAAGTCATTATGAAGCAATACTTTCAGATAGAGAGCATCAATATTGTCTAATTAGTGGTGTTGTGGCATGGAAAGATTGGAGGGCTGGAGCAGCAACATTGACAAAAATGCGAAAAAGAAAGAGTGAAGTTGCAAGAAAGAATAACAACAATTAGTGTATCAGCAGGTTCTTCGACAAAAATGGTGGAGGTATGTGTAATAGCATGGAAATCGGCCAATTTATCGGAAGAAGGTGTAATAGCATGAAATTGGCCAATTTATCGGAAGAAGGTGTAACAACATGGAAATCAACCAATTTATCAAAAGAAGGTGTAACAGCATGGAAATCGACCAATTTATCAGAAGAAGGTGTAACAGCATGGAAATCAACCAATTTATCAGAAGAAGGTGTAACAACATGGAAATCGACCAATTCATCGGAAGAAGGTGTAACAGCATGGAAATCGGCCAATTTATCATAAAAAGGTGTAACAGCATGGGAACCGACCAACTTGTCGAAAGAAGGTGTAACAACATGGAAATCGACCAATTTAGTGAAAAAAGGGGTGGAACAGTATAGAAATCAGACAAACACTGCATTACTTAGTTTCTAGGAAGTTTTTCAACTTCCATGAACTAATCATTTGACTCCTTATGCGCTACTCAACCTTGTTGTTCATCAATCCACCTGCACACACATAACCACCTGATACCTTTCAAATCTTTATTAGCATAGTAAAGAAAATAGAGAAATTTCAACTAAAAATAGAGAAATGCAAATTTTACTGAGGTTATTTATATACGTCTGAGCAAAATAAGTCCTAAAGTTCAGAAGGGGAAGGAGCAAGCTCCTTTCCATTTAAGAATTGATAACCTGTATCAAATGTACATCTATTTTTGAATTCTTCCTTGGATAATGGACATTGATACAAACGCAAGTGATGACCATTTGCATGTATCTGTGTATTGGATCCATAAATAGTAATCAACCGGATTGTCCCATTGGGAAAAAACGGTGTCTACCTCGTAAGGCCCTAACCATCGTGTACACAGCTTACCTTGAAATTCCTTAAAGCGTGAATCATACAACAGAGCCCAATCTCATTTTTGGAATAATTTCTTCTTGATGACTCGGTCATGCCATTTTGTTCTTTGTTGTTGAATCACTATGGTTTGATGGATGGCATCCAAACGGTTTTCATCAAGCTCGTTGAATTGCTGCAGTCTAGCTTTCTGTACCATAGTCAAGTCAAGGTTGACTGTTGATGCATTTCTTAAGGTTTTGATTTCGAATTCAATGGGGAAAATAGGGCTTTTTCCATATACCATCTCGTAAGGAGAAAAACCAGTTGTGCTCCTCCAAGTAGTTTGGTAAGCCCATAGAGCTTCATGCAATCTGTCAGACCAATCCCTACGATTTTCTCTCACTGCTTTAGTAAGAATGGCTTCGATAACTTTGTTGGTGCTTTCCACCTGGCCATTGCCTTGTGGATGGTATGGAGAAGCTATTCTATGTAAAACATGATATTTACTGAGTAGATCTTCAAATTTATATGATGTGAAAGGGGTTCCTCCATCAGTTACCAATTCTCTGGGAATGCCAAAGCTAACAAATATATATTCAAACAAGAATGCTAAGATGGATTCTTCTGAGGCTCTGATAAGTGCTTTTTCCTCCACCCACTTGGTCATGTAATCTGTACAAACAAATATATAGAATTTCTGATTGGAAGGTGGGTGAATGGGTCCTACAAAATCCATGGCCCATCTCTCAAAAGGCTCTAACACTATCTGAGACTAGAGAGGCATCTCATCCCTGTGAGTTGGCTGACCCATGTGTTGGCAACTGTCACAAGCTTGGACATACTTCTTGGCATCTTGAAATATGATGGGCAAAAAAAATCCCATCCTTAAAATTTTATGCCCGGTCCTTTTATCAGCAAAATGACCCCCACAAGGGCCATCATGGCAAGATTTCAGTAGATCATAAACTTCATCATCCCTCACACATCTCCTGATTTATTGGTCCAAGCCTGTGTAGAAGAGGTATCCTCCTATCCAACTATACCTAGCACTCTTTTGAATAATCTTCCTTCTTTCTCGAGGAGATAGATGTGGAGGTACATTCCCTGAAAAAAAATAATTAGCAATGTCTGCATACCAAGGTGAGTGAGTAGATACTACAAACAAATGTTCATCAGGAAAGGAAACTTCTACAGGTGAATTATCATCATTTATATGTAATCTTGAGAGAAAATCAGCAACCGCATTTTCTTTTCCTGTTCTATCCACTATAGTGATGTCAAATTCTTGTAGTAGTAACAATCATCTTGCCACTTGGGCATTAGTAATAGTTTTATTCATTAGATATTTAATGGTTGTATGATAAGTATGAATAAATGTGGGATAACCAGTTACATAATGCCTAAATTTATTGATTGCATAAACTACTTCCAATAATTCTCTTTCAGTAACTGTGTAATTTAACTCAGTAGGAGCCATGTTCTTGCGGATATAGTAGATAGCATAGGGTTCTTTGTCCTCTTGTTTCCCTAGTACTGCACCAATTGCAGTGTCTGAGGCATTTGAAGAAAAGTGAAAAGGAAGAGCCCAATTGGGCCCTCTCAAGATGGGATTTGTGGACAATTTCTGTTTAAGATCTGCAAAATACAATTCACAGTTGTTAGTCCAATAAAAGTCAACATATTTTGTTAGTAGAAAAAACAATGGAGAGGCATGTTTAGAGAAATTTTTAATGAATCTCCTGTAATACCCGACGTTCCCTAAAAAACTTCTTACCTCTTTCTGATTTTATGGAGTTGGAATGTCCAAAATTACCTGGATTTTGGCTGGATCTACCTGAATCCCTACATAAGAGATGAAGTGTCCTAGCACTACCCCTTCACGCATCATCATATGGCACTTTTTTGTACTTAAAGAAAGATGAGACTGTCTAAATCTTTTGAGCACTTTTTCTAGATTAGACATAGCTTCTTTGAAATCAGTACCATAAGGTGTAAAGTCATCCATGAATATTTCCATACAGTCATTCACCATATCAGAGAAAATACCAATCACAGCTCTCTGGAAAGTGGTTGGTGCATTACACAAGCCAAACAGGAGAACCTTGTAGGAAAATGTACCCAAAGGGCTGGTAAAGGTGGTCTTATCTTGGTCCTATGGGGAAATTTGTATCTAGTTATAGCCACTGAATCCATCTAGGAAAGAAAAAAAAAATTGTCTAGGTTGTCTAAAACCTGATCAATAAATGGCAGAGGGAAATGATCCTTCTGCATGGCCTTATTTAGGGCTCTATATTCCACACACACTCTCCACTTACCATTCTTTTTAGGCATAATAACCAATGGTGATACCCACTCATTGTCTGATATAGGATAGATGAATCCGACGTTGAGAAGTTTCTGAAGTTCTTCCTTAACAATTTCTTTAAGTTTTGGGTTCATCCTCCTTTGCAGTTAGCAAATGGGTCAACATTATTCTTTGATGTATATATGGTGGGTGAATAGTTCAGAGGGAATGCCTTTCATATCCATGTAATCCCTGGCAAATGATTCTTTATGTACAGTCAATAATTTCATCAATTGGCGAGTTTTAGTAGTGGAGAGATCAGGATTGATGTTCAAGGTTTTTCTAGGTTTGACTTCCACAACAACACTCTTAGAACTGACTCTAGGAAATAATTCAGCTATTGTTGTTTCTTCATCTATTGTTACAGCGTTTGCTATTACAGCGGCTATTGTTACAGCTGAATCAATTTGATTGTTAGAGGTTTCTAAGAACATTTTTTAATTCATTTCGTCATGGGCAATAGGGTCAAAGACTCTGATCAATCGGTGGTGCATGTTCTATGTAACAACAGAGGGGTCACAAATAAAGAAGTTGATTAACTCATCCTCCGTATCATCTTTGAAACTCAAGGCCTTTCTTGTAGTTAGCACAGGCAGAGAACTTCCATCCTCAATGTCCATCCATAGAGAATTATCAGGTTCTGCACTGGGTGTAGCATGAGGATACAAGGTAATATTTTTTGTGTCATAACCATCATAGATGGTCATGGAACCAGATTTGCAACCAATGAAAGCATCATCTGTATCTAACCATGGTCGTCCCAGAATTAGAGGATGGCCTCCCAGACAGGATTTGGGTTGCAAAATGACAAAATCAATAGGATACTCCCATGAGTCCACTGAAATGACTAAATCATCGATTACTTCTTCTGGTCTGATGGTAGAGCGATCAACTAGTTCTAGAACAGTAGGAGTAGGTCAGATTTGTGCTCTGAGTTGCAGCAACTGCGTAGTTTCTATTGGCATGATGTTAATTGTTTCCCCTAAGTCAACTAGTACATGTGGAATAGATGTCTGTCCAATTTTAACAGTTATTGTAGGGTTTCCTGGGTCGCCATATTTAATAGGTGGAGTTTTTCCTAACATCATCTCAGACAAATCCCCCACTACATGCACTATGAGGGGATCTTTAGGTTTTCATCCAGGTTTCCTGATATAGAGGTCCCTCACAGTCTTGGCATAAATAGGGACATCCCTTATCGCTTGCAGTAATGGAATATTAACGTGTAGATTTTTCAATTCTCCTAGGAGATTGAAAGATGGTAATTCTACAGGCTTGGTAATTTTTAGTCTTTCAGGGAATTGTGAGTCTATTGATTCTATAATATGTTGGTCAATTTCTTCTGTATCAATAGATGGTCTCTCTCCTATTTCCTTATCTGATTCTGAAGATGGAGCATCTTCAATTATTGGCTCAACTATTCTCCCTGATCTTAATTTTATTTCATCACAAGGCATAGAAGTAATAGATAAGGCTGGCACATTATGTATGTCTATGTTCCAAATGACCTTATTATTTGGGTTTGGGTTAGGTTGCATAGGCATATGAGGTTTCAAGGAACGATTTTTTGGTGAGGCATTGGGCGGCAATTGTAGTTGTTGTTGCTGGTACAGGGGTTGGAACTGTTGTTGATAGGGGTTCGATTGGTGATGGCTTTGATAACTGAGTTGTTGTTGAGGGCCTCTTCCATATGGGTTCCATTTCCTATAGTGATTCTATTGTTGGGGCATATGTGACCATGCATTGGGATCTTGATAAGAAGGTGGCATTTGATTTGGAGGGGGGGAATTCGTCTGTCCATATGGTAGTTGATTGTTCCAATAATTAAATGCTAGAGGAGAGAATTGAGAGTTCATACCTTGACCTCTTGGCTGCCATTGTCTTCTTTGTGTTATTAGATAGACAACCTCTGCTTCCTCATTATTTGCCTTCATTGATGCTTTTACACCTGGTAGAGAGGGACATTGGTTAGTGGCATGGTCTAATTCACAAATAAGGCATACCTGGACACTATTCAATGGGCACTCCCTTGGTGGATGTTTCTTTCTGCAATTCAGGTAGAAAATGCACAATGGTTGCTCTGATTCTGCTTCTTTATGTTTGACCTGCAAAGTATCCATTTGTGAGGCAAAAGAGTTAATCATCTTTGTTTTGAAAATTTCTAACAAATTACCTATTTTTGCTCTTGTTGCTCCTCCATTGGATGATTTCTGTACCCTTGAAAAAGTGGTATCCTTGGTAGTTGACTTATTCCTTGTAGATCCTCGAGAACATATTTTGCAGAGATCTACAATGTCCTCATAGAATTCCTTAGATATATCTCCCTTGCCAAGCATATTCAACATATCTAAACAATCTTCTCTAACTCCTTTTAGAAAAATGGTTTTTAGAATGTCCTTACTTACATTTGGATGTCCAGACCTTCATAGATTATATTAGAGTCGCTCCACAAAGTCTTCAAGGGTCTCGTCCTCCTTTTGTGACATCTTGAATAGTTCCTCTCTTTGTTCCCTTATTCAACAGTAGTCTTGGTATTTGTTCAAGAAATGCTGCCTCATTTGTACCCATTTTGAAATGTTTTCTCCTCCAAGGCTCATCAACCATCTTAACACATTACCCTTTAATGTATCTGGAAACAGTTTAAGCTTCTGCATAGTGGTAGTGTAGTCATAGATTCTACACAAAATGTCAAATTCAAACAGAAACTCATTTGAATATTCAGTAGATAATCCATGAAAATTTGGGAGAGCTGAGAGAGGTATGTTTTTCATAGGATCCATCCCTTGTGTGGGAACATTAGAAATAGGAAAAACCATAGTAGAGATAGTATTTTCATTGTTTACCTGATCCTCATTGTTCTATGGATTCTCTTGGTGGAGCTCTTCTTCATTATCCCCTTGATTCTCCATATGTGCTCTTTCTCTCCACTCAATACAAACAACGTCCCACTCTTATTTAGTGACTATCTGACCATTGATTTGATAAACAACTTCTTCTAGATTTTCCCTGTTCCAGGCTATAATTCCTTGATCTTCAATGTTCTCTAGTGTTGCTTGTTGATTTGTTGGTGACAAATATTTAGCTTCGACTTCAACTTCAACTTCATTCCTTGATGAGAACGATGTTTCAAGAAGGGGTATTTCTGCTAATTGCGGATCACATCTTGTTGGAGGATTTGTAGGGCGAAAAATAGATCCTGAAGAAGAATCTGCTCTGGCTATAATCTCATCAACAATAGTTTGTCTCCCCAGTATGTTAGGATTTCTTCCTCCACGTCCTCTGGTACCTGTAAGGTTAGTATTTTGGGGATTTCGTTCTCGTGTTTCACGATATATGCAGACTATTCATTCCTAAGAAAGAAAACTAATGTGCTTACCAAAATCTACGATTATCTTCCTTGGCAACGACGCCAAAATGTTGGGCACTTTAATTGTCTAATTGAATAGAAAATCAAAGTGTTAAATATAAATTGTCAACCCAGGGAAGTCTATTATTTCAAGATAATTGTGCACAATCTATGCTAGATTATAGAAGCATCTCTAATCTAATTGTAGTAGGGATTTTTTTTTTTTAAAAACAAACATTATCACTAACTCAGTTGTGTTGATACAACTGGAGTTCTACAGATTTGAAATCATAATTGCAATCTAAACTGATGAATGTATATGAACCTTGAATTGCCTACTCTAATCCAACTTTCTAATTTAGTTTTGTAGGAAGAAGCTCTATATTATTTGCAGAAAGGAAATCTACTTATTGCAAGAAGGTATTTCACACTTTTATTTCTTGGAAACAAGATTTTAACCTAATGTAGAAAAAGGGAAAGCAGTTCTCCAACAATGTTCAACAATCGACTTCTAATTCTCATGAGACAAGTTTATGCACATCTAACAAGAAGGAACTAAACTGTAACAACAGTTTTATTCTAGAAATGTCTAACAGTTAAATCATTCACATTTAAAACAACTAATCTAGAATTCAAAACGAAGGGGAATCGGTGAGGAAGGTGGGCCCTTTCCTTCTCATTGAATCCGCTCAAAGAAATAGGTTACAGTCTACTAAAGGAATTCAATCCACTTTTTCATTCAATTTCCAAAAATGTCCATGTACAATCAGCGTTACTTTTCTTTCTCCAGTAAAAAAACTCCTCTTCATTACCAAAGCTCTGTTATTTAAAGTCAGAGTCATTCAGTAGAACATAATCAGAACAGTCTTGAGAATCCCCGATTCTCAAGCTGTTCATTTGATATCATTAATACAAAATCTAGAAATTCCCTTGATCAACATCGTGAGCCAACATATCTAATCAGCAGGTGTTGCAGCAGTCGTATACAAACAGGATTGGTGGCATCTGTTGTAACAGCTTCCAGGATTGGCAAGCTTCTATTGCAGTAGTTGTGTAACAACTTCCAGGGTTGGTGGCATCCGTTGCAACAGTCATGTAACAACTTCCAACATTGATGCATAGCTATAACAACAATGAGTTTCTTGAAGTGGTTTGTTCTAAGCATTTTGATCATTAGTTAAATCATTTCATGGGTAAAATATGTGAATGTTACCAATCAAACATGCTAAGTAAATGAAAATATAAAAGAGAGATAAATAGTTCATACCTTGGGAAAAGGGGTCTCAGTACTCATTATAATAGTCATTTAGCTTAGGAATGAGAAGGTTGAATGGGCAAAATATGTAGTGAAAAAGGGACATTTCTGGGTCCTAAGAGTAGGAAAGCGGTTTCGTTCTTTATGTTTGCTTACATCATGGATGCTATTTGCTTCATGAAACCTTTCCCACTAATGAGTTGGAGCTGGGCTCCATCTAATACAGAGCCTATTCATGTCTACCACTCAAAACTTTGGGAGGATAAAGCCAAATAATTCGTCTACGAGATCTTCAACTAGGTAATTGTACCAGTGCGTGTCTCCATCTTTGGCCATCTGCCTCCCAAGATTTTGGATAACATCATGACCAACCTGAATAGCATGGTAGATTGGTATATAGAAGTGAAATTTTCATACATCAAGGTCTTTGGCACCTTTGTTCCCCCATACGCTCTACTGCTATTCTTGCCAGATAAGCTACTGTGCCACGATATCGCCAAACAAACTGTGCTCAGTGGGATAAGAAAAGAGATAAAAGGGGTATCGAAAAAGGTATGGTCACCCTTTCCCATTCACATTGGTGCATATTCTTTATTAGATTTTGGCCATGCCAGAGCTGAGGCTACAACCTTAGAAGAAATGAAATTGGTGGACATTGAGTTTAAGAAGAACGACCCTAATAAGGTTGTGAGTAATCACCTGGCGAGTTGTGTCCTGAAGAAATACGAACATGAGGATTTTCCTCATGATGAAATCTTTCAGGGTGCGAGGTCCTACTCTGAAGTCCTAAGTCATATTCAAGCCCTACCTCCTAGAGACATGGTCAATTTCTTTAAATAATAGGAGCACCAGCGGAGTTGTCTCCCCCAGGTTTTACAGGGCGAAACCCCAAAGCTTCCGTTTACATAGAAAATGGAAGCCAAAGGCTCAAAGGACTTGAGTCCTGACAAGGAGGAGAACCAAGAGAAAACATGGGAGACTGGGACCTCATCACGAGGAGCTGAAATCCATGATCAATAGGAAGGAAACCCAAAAAAGGGTAGGTCGGGAAAGCAGGTCCAAAGTCAAGTAGAGATACCCTCGCAAGGGGTGGGTGACTCACTATCACTCATATCAAGCAAGCCAGCCATGGATGTTATCTCAAAACAATAATTCAAGGAAATCGCCAGTCCCATTGCTTCTATCACACCCTCACAGTTCACAAAGGGGAACCCCGATGCAGGATGGATTTTCAATGAAGAACTAGCGCCCATTTATGTATAAGAGTTACCTCCTAATGAATTTTTCTTCGATAAGAAAAGGAAGGCCATGATGAAGAAATAATCATATCAAAAAGTGGGTGCAGTGGCTAAAAAATTTAAAATCCTGACAGAAGGAAAGGTCGTAGAAGAGGAAGAATTCACTGACGAGATAACAGGAACACTAGGGGCTTATTCTACATCCAACCAGTATTCAGTTGGAACTTTTAAGGCACAATTGAAATGAAAGAACCTCTTGATCGGTAATTTGGAAGCTAAGGTGGCTATGACAAAAGAAAATGCTAGGGATGAGGTGATCAAAGGCCTCAAGAAACCCAGTATATATGATCTGCAGGAGATCAAGAGACTTAGATCTGACCTTGAGCAAATGTGCCAATCGTCGCAAATAATCCAAATGTAGGTAAGCTGGAAGGAGCAACAAATAATAAAGTTACAGTCAAAATTGGATGTTGCCAAAAACTAGGTCTTAGACATAAAGATATTCCAATCCCAAGCCACCAAAATCTGACAAAAGGTATTAGCAGCTCAACAGGACTTTCTTGCTAAAGTGGGAACCATTCAAAATCACTTTCAGATGATAGATCAAGTGCTAGAACATATCTCTTTGAGAGAAAGAGAAGCTGGGGCAGCTCGGTTTGCCTTCCAGGAGGCTGTTATAGCCACAATGAAAGTAGAGATGGTTAGTAGCTCCAAATTATCCATCGTAGAACAAACCATAGGGAATATCTTACTGAAGGTCTGGGAGCATAATATATCAAAGAGCAGGGGGAGAGCTAAAGAGGTGATGAATTCTTGTGAAGAAACATTCTCCTTGATAAATAAAATTTTGTTAGACCTTAATAAGGAAGGTAGTGTTGGGATGCTGGGAAAAATCAATATAGCTAAACACTTGCTAGATATCAAGGAAAATGTGGAAAAGGAGCAAGTTGAAATATCCCAGATAAGTCAGGTTGATATGGTCCAAGTGGACAAATGGATAGTAAAGACAAGTTTACAATTATGGTCTATCATCATGGAAGCGTGACAAGTGGGAAAACGATTGCCACAGTTGGCAAAGAATTGTTACACCTTTGAGGCAAACAACCAAGCAGAGCCTTCCAAGTTGATAGCCTAGTTGAAGTAAAGGTGTGTCAATTGCATTGAGCAGGTCAAAGGGAAAACTTCTAGTGTTAAATGATGACATATATCACTCTGTTCTATTTCTGGAGCTAGAGGAGCAAAGAAAGGAAGGCGCTCTTCCCTTATGAAGGAAGACAAAAGACGAGGAAATGAAATGCTTCAATTTTTCATTTGTAACTGACACGTTTCTAGAACAATTGGAATTCAAAATGTTTAGAAGTTTGTTGAAATATACATTTTGAAAATGGAACCAAGGGATTTTTCTTTTGGGGCCAAATGTAATAGATGATTTCCTGTGCCAAAATTAATGGAAAGAAATCCAAAGACTCCAAATTAAGGTTGAGTTATGTGTTATTCTTTGTTATCTCATGTCCATTTTCATTTCTCATATATATATATATTTGATGAATGCTTAGCTGCAATTTAGTACAACATTCTAGTTTGGTGATTAACTGTCTAGTCTTCTAATCATTTGCAGTTTTTCCTCTGTATCGGCTATCAATAGGTACAAGACCTGTGAATTATTTAGATCTCTATATTTTATGCTTTGTCAAAGTGTTTTCTCATCTATTTTCTCTTTTTTCATAGGGTGAGATTCTCCCTTGATTGGAGCCTTGCATTGTTGACAACTTAATGTTTTCTTACGTTCCATGCATGATTTTTCAAAGTTAACTCAATTACGGGAAAAGGCCTATTGTTTTGTTATACTATTAATTCGGATCTGGGAAATCTTTCTTGTATAATCTAAAATTGAAATAGCATTTTAAAATGTCAACCCCCTTTAAAGCTCTGTTTCTCCATGACTGTAACCATTGTAAGATAACCCAACATTGAACCCGACCTATTAGATCAAACCAACATCGCTTTGAATCTCTTCGATACTACACTTAAGACCACCATCACCTGGGCAGAGCTCAAACGTTCATGGGCAGCCATTGAACGGGATATCAACAACCAAGAACATTTGCAAGCTAGACAAAGACAACTCAGAAATCATAGCTTCTTTCCCTGAAGTTTGTTTTCTCCCTTTTTATCACTCACTCACTTTGGGATGCCTAAACTCTATACCTTATAGCCTTAAGTATAGACTCTGGGACAACAGGTCCCACTCAAGAGAGCTCAACGACACTGATGCAATTTTATTTTTCTTGCATGATAATTAGTTGTTAGTTAGAATTATATTTCATTTTGAAGATTACCAAAGTCATGAATTATTAATTATGATTTATGTCAATTTATCATTAACTGGTTAGTTTCAATAGATATCTTGTAGAAAGAGTCAACAACCTATTGGGACACTCTTGGATGTCATATCAAGGCTGAGAACTTTAGTTCTTCCTCATTTTATTTTAGTTTAGCTTTGTTTATGCTTCAAAAGACTTACCTTATCTTTTTAGGCTTCTTTTTGGCTTCTTGTAGGAGTTTCATGTAGGATTGTTATAGTTCCTATAGAAACTGTACAATTCATGTAGAAACTTCCTGTATGACTTTTTTAACTCTAGATTTCAATTTATCTTAATCTTCTTTTCATGAAAGTAGACATAAAAAATAATAAGACATATGGCTTTCTTTTGATTCAAGGGTTAGGCATAAAGTAGCTAATTTAGTCCATGCACTGATTTAACTTATTTAATTACAGTTTTTTTCCATACACTAGAAAGAATTCATATTTTGCATTCAATTTTTTTTCATGGTTTAGTATGCTATATTTCATGCCATTAGATTAAATTCCCTTTTCTACAATCTAGATTAATTTCTCTTCCAAATTGGTGTGCTTTTCATTCAAGCAGTAGTTTAAAGTTTATTTCTATCATTTCATTTCCCTGCACTATTTCATGCATTTCAACCCTTGATCAATCTTAGACCTCTACTATTTTTAGTGCATACTTCATGTACATTGCAAAACACCTCTCAATTTTATACGAACTCCAGACTGACAAAGTAAAGTAAGAAACCAAGGATGCAATAACATTATTACCGTTATTCCTAGGCCCATCGGTAGTATTTCAACTTCCTCTTATTTGTGATTTCAATTTTATTCCAAGACTTATTTTTACACTTTATAAGGATGTAAGAGTTACTATTGTCGATACTATTGATTTGGTTGTCTTATTTTATGTTCTAATAGTTAAGGTATTCCTTAGAATTTGGAGCCCAGCCTTTTTTGAGCACAAGATAACTAGTATTAATATTAAAAGAAATAACATGGAGTCTATATGTACTCAAGTTAAGTAATTTATGTTTATAATATAAATATATAATCATGATTTTAGACTCTAAGAAAGTACATCGTGCTTCAATGAGGAGAATGAGGTAAGGAGCATTGCATTCAATTTTAAAATTAGAGGTTATAAAATGTTTTAGATTTCCTCAATTATATTCCAAGCCTCATGAGAGATGTTGCATGAACAAACTTTATTTCCATAAACAATAGGAGGGTTAACTAAATTTTTGAAAATAAATTGGAGTTTATCCCAATCCCAAGTTCAACATTTCTACATCTATTTGCAATACCATCACACTACCATCATAAGTTTCTTAGATGTCAAGGATTTTGTTATCGACACGATGATTCCAATCTAAATGGAAATTGAAATTGATGCCTAAGTATTTGTAATATTGTACCCATTCAAGGGTGTTATCCCTATACAAAATTGAAGGATGATTTTTTTCTTAGATTTAACTATCATAATCTTGGTTTTATCAACATAAATGGTGAGTTTATAATTTTTTGAGAACTTCAAGTTGCTTGTGAATATCATTAACAGTTTTTTAGAGAAGAATAAGAGAAATTAGTGAATAAGAGAAATTATACAACAAGACTTACCATATTAATACCAATACATCCCTTCCCTTATAAACATTGCTCTATTTTATCAATATATGCCAAAAAGGGTGGAGAAAGGGGGTACCATTTCTTAACACCAATATTATCCTTAATGCCCATTGATTATATTTATTTTTGTATTTTATATCAGTAATAAAAAATTTATAAAGCTTAATCACAACACTACATAGCTCATGAGGGATACCTATTTCTTTGAGTATTTTCCATAAGCTAGCTTTAGGCACAATGTAGAAGTTTTTTTTTTTTAAATCAACAAATGGATTTTTTTTTTGTCTCTACAATATTAAAAATAAATCTAAGGGTGATAAAGTGGTTAGTTGCAGCATGTGAATTTTTCAAAACAATTTTCTCTCTGACCCTTTTCTTATTTCTCTTGATCCATCAACTAATTTTTCTTTCAAGAATCAAGTGAAATAACTTTACTAGAAGGGGATTAATAAATTTCAAATCCCACTAGCATGATTGGATTTTAAGGGTTTCATTTTGTAAGGAGGCCAAGGTTATAAACTCACGGTAGTCGAGAGGAGATACCAAAAAATATCCAACCATGTTAAGGGTTGGTGTGGCCCAGGCCAAGTGTGATCCCCGAGTGATTTTGATAGCTTAGGTGCCCCTGGGTTGTGATTTCTTAAACCACAGGCTAATCCCATAGAAAATCGACATGATAGCAAACAAAAAAAAGAAGGGGACTAATAATAATAGTTCGATAATTCCTTGAGTCATTTTGGTTTCCATATTTTAAAAAAGGACAATCAAACTTTCAATCCATTTTTTAGGGAAGTCTTGATTGACAACTTTTAAAAAGATGTTTGATATGAGGCACAAGGAACATGCTTCCAATATTTAAGATCTTAGTATGGAATCCTTTAATCTATATAGATTTCCAATTTTCAAGATACTTAATGTTAGAAATAATAGGTGTGCTCGTTTAAACATAGACAATATATCAATATTGTCACCCAACCATAGGTCAAAGCCACCCCCGAGCACCTTAAACTTGACAGAGAATAATTTCGGAAGAAAACCCTAGGCCTAATAGCCAATCAAGGCAGCATATCACTTTCCAGAGTTAGCATACCAAGCAGAAAATCCAAACCATAACCAAGAGAGAGTCCAAGACTAAAACCAAAAATACAAGTTGCAGTAGTTGTAGCTGCAGCTACTCTCTAGACTTGCACACAACTAAATTTATGCAGTTGTGAGTTGTGTGTGTCCAAATGAGCTTTGGAATCCTGTATTTATACTGCTCCTCCTTAACTGTCTAGGTCGACTTCTCATTTTGGAGGCTAAAAACTCAATATTAAATATTTCCTTTAGTTGACTTGTCTTCTAGGGTTATGTCCAATTCTTTACGGTTTCTTCTTGCTTCCCAGAATATTCTATTCTTGTCAGGGTTACATGTGGAGGTTAATACCTCCTGCAACTACCATAATATCAGCACTCCCTCCTAGCTAGGGAGGTATTGACGGAAATGGTATTGAGCACAAACGTACAATTCAACCGGTAGCATCATCATAGCCATGCATGCTATCTCATGATTATATCACGAGCACCATCATCACTATAAGTATCATCTTATAGCATCAATTGTATCATCTCTCAAAGCCATACTCCATCTGAGTAATCAGGCATGATGCTAAATAATTCACTCACTTCATAGAGTGATACAAGAACCATTATTCTAATTTGGACATATGTCCTAGAAGAATAACTATTCCAATAGATGTTGGAAGCTACACCATGGGCTACAAGGATTATTCTTATAATACAAACATATATCCTATAAGAATAAATGTACTGGACATTTTTTCGTCTGGAGAATGTCTTTCCATCAACACACTGACTATCCATATAGATGATAATCATTTTCAACACTACTGATAGTCTACATGGCAATCAGAAAAATGCCATTCAACAGAACACAATTGTTTCTATCCATAGTAGTACACAACTACTATCCAATGGTACACAACCACACCAAGTAGCACACGACTACTTAATCAATGACACATAGTCACAACTAGTGAAACAAATCCACCATAGTAGCATACATCTACTTTCTAAAGACATACAGTCTCCATAGCAATCATATCATCTTATATCAACCTACACAAACCAATATCATGATATAAACTAAGTATTATGGGCCATTCTTCCACTCACATCTATAATATCTGGAAGAGAATATGCCCTTAGAATGTAAAACATCATCCATGGGCTGTCTAGACTATTCTTCTCAGGCATAGAAGAATAAATGTCCCTGATTTCTGAGCCTGGACCATTCACCTAACTAGGTCATTCCTCCGACACTAGTCATAGTGCAACCTGGAGAGAATGAGTATGCCATAGGGAATGCTTATTCCTGATTGATGAACCTGGACCATTCACCTAACTAAGATATTCCTTCAGCACTAATAATAGTGCAACCTGGATAGAATGAGTCTTCCCTATTGAATGATTGTCCAGACCATTTCCTAATGGAAATGATTGTCCTGCAACAACCTCCAAAATGGACCATTCTTCAAAACTACTCAAGAATGTGAACTTCGAAAGAATGATTGCCCAACGAAGTGTACCATTCTACTTGACCACTACTTGGAGTGAATTCCAAGAAGAATGTCTGTCCTAGACCATTCCCCCACATTGGCCA
The DNA here is from genome assembly GCA_009831015.1 of Picea engelmannii. NCBI lineage: Eukaryota > Viridiplantae > Streptophyta > Pinopsida > Pinales > Pinaceae > Picea > Picea engelmannii. Next base: position 637,109 of record ML779698.1, on the reverse strand, counting down.
CAAGGGGAATTGTTGTCTATGGTACATCAACAATCTATCGAACCATTTTCATTATGAAAATGAATGTTCGATCTGGACCATTTTCCGAACTAGAAAATGTTTGTCCGTCAGAAATCTCAAACCACTTTCCAAAATGGAAAGGAACTGCTCATCTTGGACCATTTTTCAAACTGGAAATTGATTGTCCATAAATCAATAACACGTCAATGCTCCCTCCAAACCTGAGAGTAATCTCTTTCTTTTTCAATAATGAAGTCATCTCCATGAGCCCCATGTTGTTTCTTAAGTACGCAAACGTTTTCATCTTGGACAAAGGCTTTACCAAAATACCTGCTATCTACTCATCATTGGTGATATATTGGAGAACCACTTCTCCTTTCTGGACTTCATCATGGAGAATGTAATTCTTGATCTCAATGTACTTCGGTCTGTCATGGAATACTAGTTTTCTCTGAAGGCTTCATATAGCTCTGATCATTACAATATATCATGGTCGAATTCAACACTTATATTTCCTACTAGCTCATGACATCGTGGCAAGGATCAAACAGAAGCATATCCAAGTAGCACTTCTTCTGTCATCATGAGAGTTTTCCATGGATTAGAAATCCATCATCCCAGACTTCTAAGTAACTATTCTGATACACTATCTTTGTCATAGAAAGTTTTCACCACGCTTCTATTGTATATGAGATACTCTGCATCAAGTTGTTTGAATCCATACAAGGTCTTCTTATATCTGCATACATGGGTCTCTTTCTGGTATAAGCTTCTTTCTCACTTTCTTTATTGGGAAGAACAATCTTTTACATGTAAATTCCAATTCATGGATACTACAAGAGGTATATCTAGAACAAGTTTTTGGCATAGTCTTCTCCCTCCTTCTGGAAGAACCTTTGAATTTGGAAATGCTTCCATTCATAAGTATTTTTCAAACTATTATTTATCATAACTTCCATTTATTCTTCTCGATTGCTTCTTAGTGAGTTCAAACCAAGCTGGTAGTCTTTGTGATTCTCGGTATAATGACTTGTTGTTTTCGATTTTTCTTTCTTTCTTGGAATCTTCATGTTCTTCCTTATGTTTCTCTTTAGCTCTTGGGTCCATGGAGTCTTCTATAGATTCCATGCCCTAAAGATTCCAATTTATTCCTTTCATCATAGGGTCAAGGATTTAGATGGACAACCAAGGATACTTTAAGGCTTCTTTTCGAAGGATACTTCTTCTAAAGTCAAACTAAACACATGTTGCTTTTCATGGATGCTACTTTCAATGGGAACATGGATAGATACTTCATAATCCTCAATGGATAATATTGTTTAGGATTAGCTCCCTCCTAATCCTTGCTTCATGCATGAATGCATGCTCTTCTTTTGGAATTATGTAATCATCTCCCTCCATCTAAGATAGTCCACACTTCTGTCTGCATTCTTATTTCCTTCTGCAAGGTGTCACAAGTATTTTTCTAATTTCCTCTGTTTTGACTTCTTCTGGGTCTCTTCAGGTTTGATTATGATTTTGGATTATCTGTAAGTTGTTGCTTGTATAATATATTCCATAGGAATTGTTACCAAAGATTGTCAACATACTTCATATTTTCATGTGTATTGCTTGACTTGTAGTCATCGTAATAACAATCCTTATCCTTTTATTCTTCCATAGGTATTGTTTCCCTTGAACATATTTTCTTCTAAGAAATAGATATACATGATATGTACAGGAACTATGTAAACATGATATATACAAGAGATTTGATGAATATTCTTACCTTGACTTAGAAGAAGAAGTTTGTTTTATCATGCATGACTTTCTTTGAGGGATCCCTTTCTTTGGTAATTGTTGTTTCATTTGTTTCCTTCCTTTTCTTTAACTGAGGACAATGGTTCMTGTAGTGACCATATTTTCGACAATTGAAGCATTGTATCTTTGGCATATCCTTTTCTTGATTTGGTTTCTTCCTTGAGCCAAACTTCTTCTTATTCCTAAAATTCTTGAACTTTTTTGTGAAAGCTTGATCATCGTGTTTCTTTTGGGATTTCTCTTTTGCATTAATCCTTGATTCTTCTTGTGCACAATAAGTCCAAATTTCTTCAAATGTGGGATACTCCTTTTTTGTGTTCATGTTTGCGGAAAATGCATCACATGTCTTGGGAAGACCATTGAGTACTATGTTTACCAGTTCCTTCTCTAAAATGATTTCTTCAATATCTTGTAGTTGATCTCTTAACTGAGATATTATCACAAGATATGATGTTATGTTGTCATCATCATTCATTTTCATGTCACGAAGCTCATTCTTTAGATTCATTACTTGTCCAATGTTTCTGACTTAGAAGAGGTTAGTTAGGGCATCATACATCTTATTAGATGAGTCAAGATGAGAGATATAGGGTATCAAGTGGTATTTTATAGAGTCCACTATGATACTCATGGCATTGATGTCATTGTCTTTGAACTTCTCCATAACTACAATGTTCTAAGGTTCCTTCTCTTTTCCTTCTTCAAACTGTGGTTCCATGATCTTTCCTTTCATGATATCCAACACTTTATTCTTTTCAAGGATGAGATCAATCCTTGTTTTCCATGCTCTGAAGTTAGAATCCCTTTCTAAATTTTTTTCTGACTTCATAGAGTAGGTCATGACTTCTTTGGCTTGGTCAACCTTTGACTTTGACCAAAAAATCAAACTTGACGTCTTAGCTTGCTGATAATACCAAGAGGTGTGATTGGTTAGGGCACACTAGGATATCCAGAAATTAGGTCAATCTCTTCACTTAAGGTGCCTCAACAAGAGGGTCAGGGTTTCGTTGTTGCAACAAAAACTTTGGCTGCAAATGCAGCTGCAAGTGAGTAAATCCTCCCAATCTATCTTCCAATGGTTAGACTGTCCGAAGATAGTTTGGGCCCATAACCTGTTAGAAATAATAGGTGTGATCGTTTAACCATATAAAATATAGCAATATTGTCACCCAACCATATGCCTAAGCCACCCTCGAGCACCTTAACCTTGACAGAGAATAATTCCAGAAGAAAACCCTAGGCCTAATAGCCAATCAAGGTAGTGTATCACTCTCCAGAGTTAGCATACCAAGCAGAAAATCCAAACCATAACCTAGAGAGAGTCCAAGACTAAAACCAAAAATACAAGTTGCAGTAGCTACAACTGCAACTACTCTCCAAACTTGCACACAACTAAATTTATTCAGTTGCAAGTTGTGTGTGTCCAAACGAGCTCTGAAATCCTGTATTTATACTGCTCCTCCTTCACTGTCCGAGCCAACTTCTCATTCTGGAAGCTAAAAACTCAATATTAAATATTTCCTTTAGCCAACTTGTCTTCTAGGGTTATGCCCAATGCTTTAGGGTTCCTTCTTGCTTCCTAGAATATTCTATTATTGTCAGGGTTACACGTGGAGGTTAATACCTCCCACAACTAATATAATATCAACACATAATGCCATAATTTATATGTTCATGTAATAAAAAGTCAATGTAGAGATGAGTGGTTTGAATGTCTTTGAACACTAGAGGGGAAACATAAAGTTTTTTAAGGTGGGAGTTATAGTTATTTATATTAATACTACATGATTCCTTAGGTTTTCTAGGTATGATGTTAGCATAAAATGTTTTAGGTTCTTTTTATTTTATTTTAGAAGCCTCTCTTTATTTTTGGTTAAATATTAATTATTTTTCTTTTTTATTATGGAATTGTAATATTCATTTTTATTAACTATGTTGTTTTTTAATTGAAGCATTGTAAGATATTTTCTTCCAATTTTACATCCTAAATCATATAAGGATTTCAAAAATGGTGTTGGTCTTTAATATGTAATTTTTGATAAAGATAAATTCAAAATCAATGTTTATATCAATTTTCAATTATATAAATTTTTATTTTATGAAAAAAAATCTTTTTTGGGCAAATTTTTTTTATTGTAAAAAATAATTCAAATTTCTATTAAGTTTGAGTGGATCTAATGATTAATAACATGCGTTTCCTCCTAAGAGATCACAAGTTCAATTCCAGAGGGGGTAGGGTATGTATACCTCCATAGACTTTAGCAGTGAAATCATTATGCGAAGGGGGTCCATTGTCCCACAAACAAGAGGTCTTGTACACCAATTTGGTGTCTGACTTGGCTGTGACTTTAAAATATTAGATTATAATGATATTTACAAAAACTATGTTTCCATTTAAAGTTATCAAAGTGAAATAGTAATTAAAATTTAACTCATTAATTTAATGACAAATATTATTATTTAAAAAACTTTTTAAGAATTATTTTCATATAAAACCATGCAAATATTGAAGTAACATATCTTCAATGTCAAATCTGATATGTTAGCCATTTATGTGATTCGAGAAATGCATCTTGACACTATATGCGTTTTCTAATTGTTCTATAAAATGGTTTTTTTCGTCGGAAACCAACGACATAAATATGCACAAAATCACTACTTTTTGTTGTTTAAAATTCATTTCTGCATTCAGAAATGGATTTCTCATGCTGAAAAATCACTGGGGCACTCAAATTATACCGAAATAATCACTCAAATCTGCAGATCTAATAATTTCTTGTTGGATTTCGAGCAAATGTCCCTAGAAAAAATCGTCGAAGAAAAATTATTTCGCAGAACGTTTAGACTACAACTAAATAATATTGTTATTCTCGACATATCTTTTAAATCTATTTTATTTTTTAGTTTATTGATGAATCTTTGATTATATATACATTTAATGTATTTAATATATCATTTATATACATATATTTAAGGAAAATCTATGACATGATAAAAAATTTAAGGATTAAAAAAACAAAATCGACATATCTTTTAAATTTATTTTATTGTTTAGGTTATTGATGAATATTTGATTATATATACATTTATTGTATTTAATATATCATTTATATACATATATTTAAGGAAAATTTATGATGTGATAAAAAATTAAAGGATTAAAAAATAAAAGATATTATAAGGAGGTGGTTAATCCTAACTTTGAAGATCAAAAATATATTTGTTTTGACTATCGTAAATAAGATAATCAATATTGCCAGACTAAGAACTAATTTTCATGAGTTGTACAATGAAACTAAGTGTTGGGCAAACCCCAAAACACCATGGCAAGAAAGAATCTTCAATCTCTGTGACAACAAGAGGGTTGAATATGAAAATTACTTTCTCCTAGAATGCCTTGCATATACCAAAATTAGATCCCAATTTCAAAATATTTGTCACAATACCAACCCTCCTAACCTTCTAAGTCATCAAAATTTTAGTGATCTTGAAACACTTATATTAATGCTTTTCAAGCATCGAAATAACATTTTAAATAAATCCAAGTAATCTCTTACTTTGTTTAAGGTTAGATAGACTAAGTTTTATCTCAATAAATATTAACCAGCATCATCATTAATTTAAAAAATATATATTATTTAATATTTTGTAAATAATTATAAAGATTTTTAAATATTATTTACATTTTGTTTTAAATTTCGAAAAAGATAAATTAGATATTTTATATGTTTCATAGAAATGTTATTTAATATATTTTACAAGATTAATTAGTGTGAATAAAAGATATATTTTCTGCAGTTTAATATATGGAGTGTGTAACATTTATCTATTTAAACGAAAATTTAATGTTGATAGTGTAAAAAATAAAAATATATCATTATTTTGATATATATAAAATAACATAAATCAAAGTATATCCATCTTGTTGAATATTTTTTAAACATTGGGAAGTTTTTGTCTCGTTTTTTTATAATTGTAACTGAGAGATTTATATTAATAAAAAAGACTTTAGCGGAGTTACATAGTAAATACATGTAGATTTGATTCAAAAATTTTAGTACAATATTAAAAAGCCACATTATTTATCAGCCTATAATGGATTCTAACTATATCTATTGGCAAAATTTTTCATTACTTCCGAGTGGTATACACTCTAGAAAATAAACTTAAGATACTTTATGAAACATAAAATTTAGCAAAATGCATGTTAATTAGTTGCTTCTTCCATTGCTACGTTGATTGGGTTTAATTTCGGTTTTGCAATTTCTACATCATCAACGATCTAATGTATTGTCTTTTCTTCCTTTGTTCCTCTGCAATTTGAATTTACATGCTACATTTGATTTGAGGCTCCAGATTGATCTCTCTTGTTCATATTAATAATTATGTTCCAAAGCATATTGTATTCAACCTCCAAAACATCTATTTGACGTATTTGTTGAACAAGTGTACACATGATTGTTGCTACTTGAGTAACAACCTATTGTTCATTTTCATGAATTTTTGTTGTGGTTGTAAAAATTGAGGTTCTATTAGTTTGAATGGACTCTTCGTGATTTCTTAATACATGCTTAATCTCCTTCAATTCTCGATAATCCATAATGTGTATGTGACAATGGAGACTCCAAACCACTTGTAGGTACTTTGTTTTTCCCCTATCAGAGACTAGTTTTCACTTCCAAACTCCTAGATGCTAAATAGGTTTAAATTCATCCAAAAAGAAATGATTAAGCATATTCATAAAAAATTTAAATAAAAAGAGCAAATCTTTAGTAAAAGAATAAATAAGGATACACACATAGTCCTTGAAACTTGTAATTCACGTTTAGTTCAACACCATCCAACCCCACAAATCCAAAGAGTGTTGGTTCCATTCACTAAACAAGCAATGTTGCATTCACGTAACATAACGCTTTCTGGTCTACAGATAAATGGGATAAAAGAAATGAGAGTCCACCAAACTTAAAATGAATCATATATATATATATATATATATATATATATATATATATATATAATTTTTTAAATAAAAAAAGTTTATGTTTTAACTCATTTCTTATCATTTTAGATGTTTAATAAATTTGAAATTAAAATAAATTTAATATAATTATAATTTCATTATGTTTGTGTGTTTTATTTAATTTAATTTTTTCGATCTTAAAAGTTTTTCATTTAAATTTTATGAAAAACGTTTTTATAACGAAACATTAATTATATTATTGAAATTGACATCTTAAACAACTCTATTAATATGTTACATTTGACATTTTGGGAATGGTGTGTGAGAACAAGTGAAAGTTCATGCTACTACAATTTTTTGGCAACCCACTTTCAATTTCCTCTTATTTATAACTCTCTCCCCAGAATCTCAATCTTCGTAATTATTTATTTGTTTGTAATTAAAATAATTAACCATTATTTTTAACCACATATATATTAAATAGATTCTGACCCCAACACAATATCTCTCACCTAAATCTCAATCTTCCTAATTATTTATTTATTTATAATTAAAATAATTAACCATTATTTTTAATATAGATTATAACACCAACACAATAAATTTTTTTGGTGAAATACTTTTTAAAAAAGATGATGACAAAGCCCATGAGGTGACACATCTTAACAAATTGTACTAAAGACAAAAGTAAGTTCTTGATAGTGGCTTCCCATTGGAGAGTACAACCATGGTGGTTTTCCCATTAGAGAGTGAACATGACAATGTATGATATCAATATAATAATTTTGTCGATCTACTCTTGAAGCACAAATTCAAGAAAAGCCACGATGACCATAGAGCCACGTGACACAGCTGGAGCTAAATGCTACTAGAGGCCAAAGTCCTTAAGAGTGGCTTTCCCACTAGAAAAGTGAACATCAATTATTATTAAACATATATACATCTAATAGTTATGATATATACATCTAATGATTAAACATATATACATCTAATTAGTCTTGAAACGGATGATTTTAGAACGAGTGAGGTGACAGTTCTAGAATAGCACGGGAGACAAAGCCAAAATCCGTGATAGTGGCTTTTCCATTAGAGACTGGTCTTTGTTTTTCGCATTGTAAAAGTACGTAGTGATGATCCTCGACATGGTGGAAAGATTACTAGGATGTATCAAATGGCTCTACTCAAGGAGGAGGAAATCTTTATCTTAATTTAGAAATAGCAATTTGACTTTATAAAGAAACATAAGACTCCCCTCTCCTTTATCACATATGGCAAACACCACCCATTATTAAAAATGACCTCCATTATATATATAAAGAAACATAAGACTCCCCTCTTCTTTATCACATATGGAAAACAACACCCATTATTAAAAGTTAGCTTTTATATATATATATATATATATATATACAATGTTTTCAATTGAGTTTATCTTGATTGATTAGGAGGAATGTGTTATCCTCCCCACCCACATTCAATTATTGCAAGTGACATGAGCTAATAATGAGTATATCATTGCAATGGCTTCAAGCCCCGCTGTTGACTAGCCTTGTGTCCTAAAGATGCTAAGATTTACCTTGGGTACCATTCTTAAAATGAAGGGATGTACTTGGGAGTTTTTCCTGAGCTTTGTAAGCTAAAAAAAAAAATATTCACTTTATGTTATAATGAATTTTATAATATTTTAAGATATATTTAATATTGACAATGATAATGATGTTTATGGTATTTTAATATCAAAAAGATATATTACTAAACATTTTTTGGAATGTCATTTAAATATTTAAACATAGTGAAAATGAAACTACCATGATCATTATGATTTTCGTAAAAGAGGAGGTCCTCACGAGTAATTAAGTTATGAAATTGATTAAACTATGCTTTAAATTATTAAGAATAGGGTATGTTAAAGAGAAGTGATATTCATCCACAACATCCTTTATATCATAAATTTTATAAATACACTCATGACAATATGCTTTTGGGTTATCCCAATGACTAGTTTCACTATGGAGGTCATGAGAATTGGTCCTAATCTTAACAATATTCATATTGTTTATTAAGCTTATAAGATTGGAAAAATAATTTTGATCAACCAAATAAGGATTTATAAAATCTTTCACATATTTTAACTTCCCCTTGTTAATGATTTCATTATCATTCTAAGTCTTAATTGTAGACCTCATTGCCATTCCCATGCTATAATAGGCCTCATAACACATACACACACACACACTATAAAACAAAATATACCTAAAATTATATATTAAAACACAAGAAAACTCCCTTGGTTGTATATGATTCATATTGAAAATTCAACGATGAAGTTAAGTTTGTCTACAAGTGGTAACACAAAATGGATTTGTGTATGTGGTGTGCACGCGCCTACACACACAATAACATACCCCCAAAGAGGGGGGAGTGAATGTCAAAGGGAATCATGGGTGGATACATTGCTCAAGGATAGGAGAAGCATTATTTTTTGGATGGCCCATTTATAGCTAATGGAGGATCCATTTAGTCGGTTCCACATGTTTCTTATTAATTCATGTGTGGATGATAGTGATAGGTGTACTTCCAATCAAATGGAGATTCTAGCAAGGTAATTGACATTAGATGTATGGTGGGAGAAAGTGACAAAGGACATTGTGAGATACCTTTTCACCTTCAAATGTACCCCAGATTGAGAGTCATTGTTACATCTTTGTAAAAAGTAGATAACATGGAAAATGGTGGTATGGCATGAATTCAAAAGCTTTTTTGAATTTTACCAATGGCTTTGTTATATTATATTATGATTTGTGTTGGAGAAGGGAATGGAGTTTCAAATTGATTATTTAGGATGGTTTATGAGGTGAATTCAAAGGATTTTCTTTAAATGTCGTTCTCAAAACCATCTTGGTTCATGATTTTTTCACAAGAGAAGGTTCTGTTATAACCCTATAATTCATAGGGTCATCTGTTGATTGGAAATTTTTCACTCTGGGTGTATATAGGCTTGCAAAGAAAAGAAAATTCATGGTTGTTGACGTTGAGCAGTTTTTCCTAACCCCATGGAGACAAAAGCAAGAGAAATAGTGTACAAAATCCACGTAATGCACGTATCCTAAGTTTTGGAGCAAATATGACTTTGCGCTCACAGAGTAAAGACAGCGCATAAATGAACGGTCGAGAAGTTGCCGCTGAGATCTACGGTTTACAAGTTTTTCCGGACCCCCCCGACCATTCTACCTTTAACGGCAAGGGGGGGTTCTAGAATCGCAAATAATGTATACACGCATTTGGACGTCCCAAGTTTCAACGCTTAGATCTACGGTCTATATTGGATTCCAGACCCCCCCATTCGTTCTGCCTTTAATGGAGGGGGGGGGGGGGTCCGGAATGTGTGTTAAAGATTATGCACAGCTCTGCGGTCGAAAGCAAAGTGCACAGATCAACGGTTCAAGGTATTTTTCGAATCCCCTCGACTGATCTACTTTTAATAGTGGGGGGGTTTGGAATGGATTTTTACTCTGGCGGCCCCTCTATCTATACGTGTCATCCATCCTTTTCACCCGATCCCATCACCTCTTCTGCATCCTTCATCCGCCGCTGCGCCCTCACCCCCTTGTCCTTTGTCCAGTCGGTTATACCCCTTCGCCAATCTCACCCATCCATGAATAAACAGACTTGGGATAAAAACATTTAGGTTAATAATGCTAGTAATAAAATTTAGTATAAGATAATTTAAAATAAAATGGTTAAACTAACTATTAATTAATTAATTATTAATTATTAAGTAATTAATTGATTAATAGTTAAGTTAATTTAGTAACTGGGTTAGTTTTTATTAATTAATATTAATTAAATAAAAAATTATAAAATATAAAACAATATAAAACAAATAAAAAACATATAAAACAATAAAAAAACAAATTAAATAAAAATGAAACGTAAACAAAACATAAAGAAAACATAAAATATTAAAACAAAACATGTAATAAATAATATTAAAAACAAATAACAAAAACTAAAAACAAACCTACATTATCCTAAGTCTACCCCACCCAAAATCCCATGCACACATTCATTACATCACGCCCCATCCACTCACATCAAACATTCAAACGAACGGCTATTATAAATTTCGGACCCCCCCTCACCATCCGGAGTTTAACGAGAGGGGGGGTTTGGAATGCTAGTATACCAAAACCACCCACCATACACGTGTCAACACCCTATTCCAGCGGACCCCCCCCCCCCTAAAACCGCTTACCACCTCAGGGGGGTCCGGAATACTGCCTTCACGAAAAAAAAACCCGCCTTTTTCATATTTTTTGCCTATTTTCGCCTGTTCAGCATGTCTTCGTCCGAGGCCGTTTTTGGGCAAATTAAAACGAATTTTAAGAAACCGAGAGATTTCTTTCTCCATAAAAGTATGAAGAAAAAAAACTTCTCTCAGTTTTTTCACAGGTGCCACGAGCAGGGAGAATCGAAGCCATCTTCGAGACCCTTTTTTCCATATTTTCGCTTTTCCGTTACAGTCCTGATTTTGCGGGAGCTATTACAACCAGCTGGAGATGAATTTGGCGAAAACAAAGGAGATTTTTGTCCATCACATGCCCATATCCAATAACCTCATTCAGTTGTTTCCTAGGTGTCATCGTTGAAGAGAAACAAACATCTGTTCGGACCCCTTTTTTGCAGAAAACTGGTCCGTCTTTCATGGTGGACAGTTCCAGATTTGGTGGGATTTGTGGCTATTTTGGGCCGAGGCGGTTAAAATCGACTCTCGAAACTTTTTGGGGGATCTCCCCTATTTATTCAGAGATGATTTTTAATGTAAAGGTTTATCAGTCAGGAAACCATGATCGAGTTTTTGTAAAGCAGCTCATTGAGCTTTTTGTATTTCCATCATTTCAATAATACAATCTCAGCAGCTATAGGATTCATGTGTCATTTTTGGTGGTGATGTTTTCCTCATTCATTGTAATTTGTTTCCGTTGTATTTCTTAAGTTATTCATACTTTGAATTATGCAAAGAAGTTCGAAGAATAGAATTTGTTGAGACATACACTCTGTTTCTGGCTTTGACATAATTATCGATGTTTTCTCCTCAAAGGTTAATTTCAGGATTCTTGATTGCCCTGTCATTGCCTGGTCCTCTCATCTTGCTCCTCTAAATCCAAAATCAAAATCAAAGAATCCACCAAGAGTGCCTACCTTGCCCTGTAATGCTGTCTATATAACTTGTTTTTGATTGAGCTTCAAATTGCGACTCCATTGCCCATGGTTCCTTTTTCTCTACTCTTACCAATTAAAAAATCCAAAATTTGAACCCATTAACTAGCCTAACATTCTCTTCAAACAAAGTTATATCAGACAGAGAGATCCCTCTCTGAGTCTTGGAGGGCTAGATCCAAGACTCGAAGCGGTTTTGATGTTTCTTTTGTGACTTCCATCACAGACTTGGGCAAATTACAGAGCACTAACAGGTTCCAAGGTGTGCAAACCCTAAAACTTCTTATAATATTACCTACTTTTCTAGTTGACTTCTGTAAGCATTGTTGACATCAACGACAAGAAAATTAGAAAGACTTGAGTAGCCAATAAAATGTGCAGAATATGAGTTATCCAAAATGGTCCAAAAAACTCCATTCTTGTCAAAATGTAGTAAAGAAGAATCTATTTAGAGCATAGTTCTAGGTCATTTACGAATTTTTAAGGTTCTAGGTAGATTTAGATATCCATTTAGATAAGCATTGAGGAACTTTGACCCATGAAATTGTGTTGGGAACCCAAATATCTATCAGATTCCCCCCCTATAAATTCACCAAAAAGAGGGTCATTTTGGATTATTTTTATCCTACACTGCCAATGGAAATCCATATGATTAGAGAATATGGATAGATTCTCTGTTGACAAGCTCACACTCAATGGCGTAATAATGTCATCTATAAAATCCCTAGTTTGATATTCTTTTACCTAGATGTTACAAAATTTACTTCCTATGGTTTTTGGGTTAGAACCACAAGAGATCAGAGCCCAATGAAACTTCTCCCCGACTCTAATTAAACAAGCAATTAGGAATAAAATCCTACAATAACTAACTTTTCAGAAGAAGGGAAGAAGAACACACTTGGAATACCATGTTTGAAGTAGATCCCACTTGATGTCTTTCATTAGGGAAGTCCTTCACAAAAACCCTCTAAAATTCTTGCAGACAAAGAAGTATGTAATTGCAAGAAAGTAGTTATCTTCTAACTAACCCAATATGATCAATTCAGATTCAATGTTAGATTCAAATAACATACCCATACTATCATCAGAATCATAAATTAACACAAAGAATCATATGAGAATGAGAGTTCCTTTATTGATAATAGAAAAAGGGGCTGGTTACAACCTGTAACCGTTGTGACAGGATCCCGGAACCAGGCCCCAAGTTCCTCCACCCAAGGTTGAATATGTATAGTAGTTCCTCCAACACTCTGCACTCTACAGGTCTAAGGAAGACAAAGGTGTTCTTCTTGACAAGATAAGAAGAATGAAAATTCTGGAAATGAGGGTTTCTAGGTAGAGGGCACAATCTCAAGCACTAGGGAAATAGGGCACTTACAGGATAATCTTCAAAAGACCAACATAATGGTGCATTTCTTCACCATATTTTTCCTCCACCCCGAGGCTCTCTTTTATACTCCATTTTGATGGTTGGAGTCATTATGTATGGATTTAGGAAGTTAGGGAAAGAAATAACCCGTAAAATCCTCCCAAAATATCGGTATTATACTTTTTTTGAGCCAAAATTAACATGTACACGGGTTGCTAACAGGGAACCCACATACGTACATGATTTGATTTAAGTAAAGTCACATACACTTTGATAAATGGCGTTTTTAAATAATTTTTTGAGGAGGAAAAAGGGGATTTACATCTTGCAACCAGGGAAAGGGATGTAACATAAGCCAATGAGTCACCATATGCATGTATAGTGGAAAATGGCACTATAACATATGCCCCCTAATGTATGAGGTCAAAAGGGAAACTGATGGTCGGAATACATTACAAAAGTCATGAGATAGTGGAGGGGCCACTGGGTAGGAGTAGTTGATGACTAGTCCCGGAACAATACCTACAACAAAAACAAGTAATATACTCTCTTCTCAAGTTAGGCATTCCCATGCTTGAGTATGATGTAAGGATGAGCGTCAATCAAAAACATTGTGGATCCATGAATGATAATAATATAACTGATGTCCATAGCCACAAAAACTGTACACAGTGGATCCATGTGATATATAAGAGAAACACTCATGGCCACGAAGAAATACATAGTGGATCCATGTAAATGTAGATCATAGCCATGAATGGGTACACAATGGAGCTATGTCTCATAATCAAATCACAGGATATTTGGAGCCAAGCGAGTGAACAAACTGATCCTTTGCAAGTACTAATGTCTATGAGGGTGGTACAATCAATATAGGTCGGGTAAGAGCACAAAATATGTGATGCTCATACTTCACCCAAATTCTTCAATCCGACCGTCATGGTATGATTCTACACTATGTGAATAAAGGAGTTGAAGTTGAACATAGTGAGACACCGTTTGATTACCGGTCATTGATGTATACTGTTAACAAACGCAAGACAACCCATCGATGATTATAATGGGCATCAAGGTACCTAGTATAATCTAACAAGTGTGAATAAATGATATGATGTCGAACACCTGATAGAATCTATTGATCAAGGGACATTGATGTATTCTTACTTTCAATAGCGAGGGAACATGTCACTAATGACTACAATCCCCAAGGTACTAAAAGTGACTCTAGATCCCTTTCCTAGAGAAAGATGCACTAAAGTCGATAGGAAGAGATCCACTAGAAGGAGGGCATTAAGGCATCCCCCATCATCCAACATAAGGAATAGTAGAAGGTAAAATATTTGGAAGGACTCAGATGAAAACGATTGTAAGGACCACACTGAGGTATGACTCTGGCATGTACCAAATGGAATATCACATGACAAAGACTCTCTGGATAGTAGTCAATAATGGAGACTATTGAAAAAGATGATGAATCCACCAATGGGGTCAGATGGAAACCAAGGTACTGCACAAATCCCTATGTGTGATGATGGTTTTTAACGTTGAACACAAGGGGAACCGCTCAATCAATGACCAATGATGGTTTGTCATATTTTGAGTGCAAGGTCACCTATCAATAATGGAAATAGGTCCAAGGTGCAACTCTAGGTCATACTCTCAGAGCAATGTGTCTTAGTCGATAAGAGCATACGTGCCAAAAATAAGTCAATGGGGACCTTCTATACTAGCATGAGTGGGATATACAAAGATACTTGTGATACTGAGAAATAATCGATTGACATCAAAAGGATGACTCAGAAAGACAAGGTTTTTGCATAATGGTTGGCACAGGTTGACTTCCATTGAACAAAAACGACACAAAATGTGACCTAGGCAGCATGGAATATAAACTGGGATACATTTGTGACATAGGAGGTGTAAAAAAATGCTCCATATGATTGGAATAATAACTATCCATAGTATTTTATGATAAAAAATGAGAAAAAGGTCCTCAAGCCATACTAAACCCAATAATGAGATGAAGACTCATAAGATTGTTTTTTGTTCAACGGTGACACAAGTAGTTTCCATATATAAAAGATTTAGACTCATTCCCATCCTTCTTTTTTGTTTCTTGATTATTTTGTCTTTTTCATATTATAAATCCTGAAAAGGAATAACAAAATGTTATAGTACAGTGGAGGAAACAAGTGTCGTGAGTAGGAAAACTAGTTCCAAGCACAAGGAACATACCTATGCTCAATGGAAGGAAAGAATATGAAGGATATGGACACTCGGGGGAGTTTTCCTCCAGGGATAATGTGTCAAGTCGCAGAGGCAACAAATTGCAAGGTTGGTGACTATTTGAGAATGCATACAATTGGATTATACAACAACGAGTTGAAGCCGACATTAGGCCCGAAAAGTTGAAGTGGTTAATATGTTATGCAGATACAGCTTAACACAAAATTTTGAAAGCTCCAGGGGTAATTTGGCTAGAAACAAATTTGAGAATAAGTAATGAGGCTTCATCTCAAAGTCATGACATGACTAAATAGAGATTCTGAGTCTAAAAAACCTACAACGTGAGTGTCCAAATGGTGATTAAGGTACCAACTAGGACACTCATGAAGGTAATATCTACCATTCATCAACAATACCTTTAAAGCAACTTTGAGGGGGTGATGTTGTGAACGAATGGGGTCATCCCTATGCGAAGATCATGATTGATAAAGATAAATGAATTATGCAAGAGAAAGTGAACCTACCATAAATGAAAATATCGATCACAATATATAGATAAGGGAGCCCTACATGTATTAGGTAAAAATAGATTGAGAAGAAGATATGTAGCTTCAACGCAAAGTCACGGTGGGACTAAAAAAGGATCCTAAGCCTATGAAATTGTTTCAGCATGGGTTCCAAAATGAAACCCATGGTCTAACTAGGGAACCCAAGAATGGTAGGCTCGACCACATTAATCCCAACACTTTTAAACAACAAAGAAGGTTCTGTGTCGCAACTTAGTGGGGTTGATCCTAAGGAAAATATGTGATTGATATGGATAAATCCACTATGCAGGTGGGGTGGTACCTACTCTGCATGATAGTAAAGAGCACAATACCTACTAAATAAATCAAAAAAATTCCACAAGAGATAAAAATCTGTATAGAAATGAGATCTTTCAAAGACAACTACATAAGTGCTTTATCAGGTTAAACGATATAGAATTGTTAAAAAGGAGGGAAAAAAATATTTGAAAAAGTGGAAAAAATGTGTTAAAATAAGTGCAAAACTCATCTTTACCATTCCATTATTGTTTTTACCCTTTGGAGAGTATTGAATCCCTTTTTACCTTTCGAACTTCCAAAGACTGGTATGAGGTGCGCAAAAATCAGAATCCATAACCACTTGGACCAAGTAAGTAACTTCTTCCTCTTCTTCATTTTTTTCACAAGTTTTTTAAAATTTAGTGGATT
Source organism: Picea engelmannii (assembly GCA_009831015.1). Taxonomy (NCBI): domain Eukaryota; kingdom Viridiplantae; phylum Streptophyta; class Pinopsida; order Pinales; family Pinaceae; genus Picea; species Picea engelmannii. The sequence continues at coordinate 620,299 of ML779698.1, read as the reverse complement.
TTCTAATAGGAAATAAAATTTTAAAAGTCACTCAGACATGTACACGACTTCTCTCAATTCAGTTCACGTACATACGTGATTGTCTTAAAAATAAGTCTCGTACATGTATGCAAATATGAAAATTAAAAATAATTGACTCAAAAATCATTTTGATTTTGCAGGATGGTGATAGAGTGGAGGGAGAGGGAACACGGGGAAGTTTATAATGATGTGATAAATGATTGGGAGGCCCAAGAAGCTCTCTAGAGATGCACATTATACATTTTTTTTCATTGTAATGGCATAAGAGCACAACAAAGACTTCTTGCAACCCTGATAGATTATTGGGAACCCGACACTGATGGTTTCATGATCGGGGGGAAATATTTAAAGATTTAAACCAAGGATATATAATTTATTGTTGGGATACCTTGGCGAGGAGATGTTGTGAATTTAAAAGGAAAAGGATTCATTGGTCTTACAATCAACAAATACATTGCATTATATTTCTCAGTCAAGACACAAAAAGTTGGGAGCCAACTCCTGAAGGGGAGATTACAAACCTCAGTACAAAGATCATTATATTATTGATTTCTCATATTATAGGATCAAAATCAATGCACCAATCCTCCCGAGCAATGATGTTTTATGACAGAGAATGTTTGAGGCCAAAATTGTATGATTGGAGCACAACATCACTGACATGTATGAAGGTCCAATTGATAGGATGAAAATAGAGAAAGTTGAATATTTTTGGCTATGGAAGCCTCTTGTGTTGTTTTTTCTTTGAGAGGATACCCATGATCAGTTATAGAGTGGAAATTCATCCTCACTATGTCCGATATGGTGCAATGGAGATATGGACTGAAGTCCTACCAAGGCATGGAGGAGGGCAACTAGGGGATCCATGGGATGATGCCTTCTTTGATTGGTGTTCATGCCAAGTGGTAGATATAAAGGACTATCCCTATGCAGGGATAGACTATCGGCATGACCCATAGATGTCTATCCTTCCTTGTAGCACCTACACAGATACTGGTAAGAAATTTTATAACTATTTGATTTTTATATTTTTAGGAATATAAATGAATAAATATTTTTGATGTGGATCATATGAATAATGAGATTGTTTGATTATGTAGATGTGGGACTGAGATGACCATATGGTTTTCCTCTACATGGACGACATGGTCTTGATGAAAAACCATGAGTAGATGTTGAGCAGGTTTTAGATAATGTCCATAGGAATCTGAACAGACGAGGGCATTCAATTCCCATGGTACGGATCGAGGATCTACCAAAGTAGATGCAACGACATGTAGTTGGAGTGTCAGGGGCATGGATGCAACTCTTTCTGTGTCTTTCGCATGTGATGGTTTTCCATGAGCAGTGTGAAGAGGGAGGGGTTGTTCCCTTGGGAGATTGATTAGGAGATATTTAAATTTTGTATTATCGGTCCCTATAGAGGACAATCAAGGCTTACAATCCTTTTTTGAGACATGATCCATTTTTTGTAACTTATTGAAAAATTCCAATCTAATATGTAGTTAGCAAATGAATCACATAATACAGTGGCATTTCTTGGAGTATGAACATAAGTAATATGATGAAAACAATGCTCCAAAAACACACTCTAAGGAAATGACGAAGTAACATGGGGTTATGAATACGATAACTACCATTTGGCTGGCATACAACCAACGGAGCATCTAGATGAACTTCTAAGGACTGAATGTGGTGCGCAATGGTGTCACAAAGTAGTTCTATAACGAATCTATACTCAACTACATTATTAGTAGATGGGTTGAGACAAGCACCTCCAAAAGTTATCAATTCTCCTGTAGGCAAATAAATCACCCAAGCAACATAAGCCAGATTATGAGTGTGGTGACTAGTGCCATAAGAATCACTAATGCAAAAATAATCATCATACCATCACTATATATAGCTATATACAATAATTACAAGAAGAATTCCTAAGAAAAAATTCTCAAGCATAGTAATTTCTCAAATAGAGCCCACTTCTAGGCTCCAAAAGCCCATTCCCATCAAAATATTTGAGCTCATAGCCTCCTTTCCATATGGAACATCTCACAATGTAAGGGCTATACCATAACAAATTAAAATTTCCTGCCCCTAAGGAAGCTTTGTCCTGGTCATAGACTAAGACAAGATCACCTTCTGAAAAAACTCTTGGGTGGAGAAACTTATCTTACTGAATCTTAACTCATTTTTTGTGCGCTTTGTTTGCAGTAGCAACATCCCAAATTTGTTCGTCTAGGTGTTCTAGATGAACCATATGCGCTTCTAACTCAGTGGAGTTAGGTAGAAGCTATACAATGATCTTAAGGGATGACATCTCACACTCAATAGGTAAAATAGATTAAAACCCAAGAATGAGTTAGAATGGTGAAAAAACAGTAGTTGTTTTTACTACAGTCTAGTGTGCCCATAAAGATGGATAGAGAATAATGTTCTAGTTATACTTTCTTTCATTGACCATGCACTGAAGAATGGTTTTAATAGACTTATTAACAGCCTCAACCTGCCCATTCTATTGTGGGTAATATGGAGATGATTTCTCATGTCTAAAACCCAACTTAGAAGCAAGTTATGACATCATCTTGTTCTGGAAATAAATACCATGGCCACTAATAATATCTTTTAGAATACTGAACCAATTTATAACCTGGTTGAATATGAAGAATGTGGCAGTCTCACCATCACTCTAAAAATTAGGCATGGCCTTTGCCCACTTAGTGAAATAATCAATGACCAAAATGATGTAACGATGCCCCCTAGCCAAAGGCAGGTGGCATGTCATAAAATCAACTCCCCACTTAGTAAATAGTCCAATGGTGATGACTGGAAAAAGAGGAGCATGATGCACATGCATATTTTGAGAAAAAAACTGACAGGTGTGACATTTCTTGACCTCTTTTATGCAGTCTTTAAAGATTAACGACCAAAAGTATCTGGCATGCAAGATATTATGGGTTGTTTCCAATACTGATAAGTGACCACCACATGCTCCATTGTGAAATTCATTAAGCACAACTTCCGCTTCCTCATGGATTAAACAACGATGAATAATTGAATCAACTAATAGATGATACAAAGTGTCACCAATAATAAGGTAATTCTTCGCCTGATGGAGAATATGATGTCGGCCATCCTTTAAGTAATGCTGGGAAAAATTGAGAGTCTGGAGATATATAAGGATATATCTGTAACAAGGGTCAACATAAGAGATAAGGAATAGATGCTCATTAGGAAGTGCATCAATAACTTTTTTTATTCTCATTCTCTACTGGGAACTTCGACATAAGTTTGGAAAAGACTAATGACTTCTTGGATTTGGCAGAAGAAAAATCCAAATCAAACTCCTGGAGAACAACAATCCACTTGTTATACTTCCCGCTAATTATTTGTCGATTCAAAACATACCGAAAATGGTGAACGTCTTTGATGACGGTCGTCTTGAACAAAATAATATAATGTCGGAGACATTGAACAACATTAAATTTTCCTAAGGCTAGTTTCTTGATTTGTGATTACTTTAGTCCAAGTCATGTCAAGGCATGCCTAAAATAATAGATAACATGCTCTTGGAGCTTGTCATCCTCTTAAACTAAGACCATGGTGATTGAAGATTCATCTGTCATGACATAGACACCTTTCATCATAGACATCTTTATCCCTTCATCATAGACACTATCATCCCTTCAACATATCTCCAACACCCTTCAGTTACCATGAACTTGTCATCCCTTCATCATAGACACCATGCTTTTCTAAGGAGTTCACCGTCTAACCAACGTTTCTACTCACATCCAACATAAATTCTTCTCTTTCTACATGAATGATATCCTCGAGGAAGTATGATTGATGATGCATATACTCCCATGGCCTTTCTAACCCATTCATTGCCTCTATGACCGCTTCATCGAAAGGAAATATGGTATCAAGGTAGTTGAGGGAATTTGGAGAATTTTGAGCCCAAACGAGCTCTGAAAACTGATTGCTCTCTTCTATCCATGCATGATTCTTATCAGGGTCTATAGTAGTGTGTTGAATATCTTGATAATCATATTCAACTGTAGACAGAGACATGATTTCTCTTAACAAAGTGGGAGAAGGTGAAAGATATGGAGAGCCAATAGTTTTCTAGCAGGACAGGGACATGACAAATTTCAAAGATCCCTCATCTACAACTTTCCTCCTGATTATGTGTTTCACGTATACAACATCAATATAGAAGGATACATGATAAGGAAGACAAGGCTTCACATCAATATCATCAAACTTCATAGTGAGTTTGTTGGAATAATCCACCACTCCGATCACGGATAACAATGCAGCGTGTTACGCAGGGAAACTTTGAAGGACCTCTAAAGAATACATCACAAACGACGTTTGAGCTAAATCCTCAACAATGGAATAGTTGGGTACAAATTGAGAACTAGGGTTATGTGATGTCCTTTTGTACACACCCTTTTGTATGTGCGTCATCATTTCCTTCTCAGGGTTTTCTATGTGGAGAGGCCCTGAGGATCAAAATTTTCTTTATTGTTCGATGTTGACTCTGGATTACTACAATCATGATATCTGGTCAACAAGTCTACCTCCTCCTCTTATAATTTCATATGATTAACCATATTAATGAACACAAAATATATGTCTTGAAGAGATGCACTTGAAGTGACCCATTATGGATTAGACGTGGAAGATCCAACTTGCATATTTTGTCCTTGCGGAAACAATTTTTTCAATACAACAGGTTGTTGTTGTTGTTGTTGCAACTTCATCGGGCGTTGTGATTCTTCCATCTTCAAGCATTGATGAGTAAGGTGATCATACCTATTAGCGCTCTGTAAAATTCATTTGGATGAGAAAACAAATGACAGAGGCAACCTACAAACCAACTTTGAGGCTAGAAACTAGCCTTTTCGATCTGGAGAGGGATCTCTTTGAGACTTCGTCTATGTACAGGGTATGGATTTAAACTGTTAGATAGATTTAACACTTTTATACAATATTTTTGGTTCTATTGGCGAAAGAAAGCAATACCTTGGGCTATGGAGTCAATTTAAGAAAATGATAGAAACAAATGACTTAGTGATTGAACTTGAGAGGATAAAGGCTAAGTAAGAAAC
>ML779698.1:600650-611765 GCA_009831015.1 Picea engelmannii | reverse complement strand
TCGACTGGTTTGCTTCAGCCCGAGCATTGTCTGCCATTTATCAGAGGCTTTGGTGTAAGAAGAAAGGCAGATTTATTTGCCTCATCCCTGTGAAATTCATCAACAATCTAATGTGATGCGAATGTATTTTGTCAAACCTTCCCCGATAGGTGAAATATTTCCTAATCATTCCCAAGAGTTTCTGAAAGGGCTCCTGCAGATATCTACTTGGAACGTCCACTTCGACTTTCCCATTTAAACAATCTGGTTTGATGAAATCTTCATAGCACTGTGCATCCAAAAGAATGCCTTTAAACCACCTTTCACTGCGTGGAGGGATCTCTATTGTGGTTGATAGAGTTTCCTCTATCACCTGGAAAGTGACACCCGCGATTTCAACGTGGAACTTGTCGAACCTGAGTACGAACTATTCCTCTAGTTTCATGTTGAAACCTTGAATTTTCCTACAAAAGACCATGAATCCAACCTATTCAAAAGACGCTCTAACCTCTGGATCTTCATTTACCAATGTCAATCTTTGAGGGTCAGGCCCAGTATTCCTACCTTTTCGCACACCCTTCCTTATGTTTTGGGATGTTTCCATGGTGCAATGCATATTTGTTCTGCATGCGGTGTATTTGGCATGGGCCCAAGGTAGTAATATTGATTGACCTGGGCTCATGAGAAGAATTACATGCAATTCATAATCTTGGTTGGTGATCAGAATACATGAAGAATAACCAAAATTTATAATTGGGCGGGTGAGAAATTGAATCATGCCAGGGAAAACTGAAACTATGGTGACTAGAGGTGTTGAAGAAAGATGAATATTTCCATAGCACATCCATGTGACGAGTACACTTCAGGGTGTGTAAAGTACAACTGATAAGAGATGTAAAGTATACGTGATATGAGCGCTGCGTTTTTTCATTCTTTCTGACTTCATAATGAGCTGATGATGGTCATTTCACCTGCCAACGTGACTTCTATTTAAACAACTTTCCTTGACCTTTGGCATGTAAAACCTTATTTTCTGGTAGGACCTGACTCTTTGGGAAAAGGCATGTACCATTTACACATGTTTTGACTCTGACATCCCTTCCCGACTCCAAGGGCCAACCATCCACTTGTTGAATTCAACCCATTTGTTGTTCGATACTTGAACTCACATGCTTTGACACACGAACCATGAATCGACTAAGGCTGACTCTAACTAAACAAAAAATTGATGGTGCTAACAATCGTCACAAAGATTTTATGGAAATTTCAACTTTATATTTTGATCCTTTTCCCCCTGAGTATTTTTATTATCCTTTTTATATTCCCCCCCCACTACCCTTCTTTCCCTTTCCTTTCTTCCTCTCTCTAGGATGATGAGGACCCTTTTGAGTCTTCGATTGCATAGTATGTAATCTAAAGATTGGGTGGTGGGGGTGATCAGGCCAAGGTCCGAACCACCCGCAGTTTGTTGAATAGACAATTGTTGCATCTATTTAGATACTATATCTTCAACTTTGATTTGTGAGGAACTGAAAATACCATCAACATGCAGTCCTAATTTCAATTTTTCCAAGTCGAGAGTCGACCATGGTGCATTGGGCATGATCTCATAGAGCATACATGATTGAGAGTAAATAAAATCCAACTGTTGTGCTCTAAATATTGTTTGTTATTCTGTAAACACCCATGAAGCGGCCACATTCTTATAAATATAAAGAAGTAATGACTTCAAGAACCATTCTAAGAAAATTTTTGGTGAGACAATGGATTTGATCAAGCTCTTTTGTCTCCTCCATTCATGAATATGATCAGAAATGTGCATAGCTTTATCTTGTTCAAATTTGGATAAAATTTTTGTACTAGAATCATACCAAAAAAGGATTTGGAAGTGATTGAGGAAAACCATGGCCATATCACCAAATTTTGTACACTTATACCTCTCTAGTTCTATATACCACTTAGCGGCAACCCCAATTAGGGTGCATTGGAACAATCGTAACCAGATCGATTTGTGTTTCAACAAAATAGCCGAGAACCACAAGTGAAACATCATTATGTGATATTGCGGGTCTTCACCACTCTTTCCTTCAAACTTTGGTATGTATGAAGGTATTTTGGTGGGGACCACAGTCCACCTCAAGTCATTACGAATTGGGTCATTCATCAACTTAGATAGATATGGAAAACGAAGGGTTTCCATAAAAGGTAGCCTAATCTATGACATTGATTGATTATCATCTTGAAAATAAAGTCTTGGGTTGAAACTGGCACTAGGTTGCCACAAAGAGTTTGAAGATGAGCTAGAGACTTGGGTAAATCCTTGGTACTAGTTAAATGAAAGAATACTCCCACTTATCTGATTCTCTAACAAAAAAGTAGGGTTTCCCCCTGTGAACCCTCCTTGAGAGTGAATACCTCCCTGCATGGGGTTCGACTGATCAGGAAAGGGGTTGTCCCTTGATGGCATCCCTTGCATAGAGAAATACCCTTGCATGGGATTCCACTAATCTTGGAAGGGGTTACCCCCTTTTGACACTACAGATGTGGCAAAAGGATTACTCTCGAACCCACCATACAATGTGACCATGGTCTATGTGGATGGAATGATAGAATATTGTAATCCACCACCCATAGAAGTTCCCCAACCCCGAAAGGGGTTAGGGATGGAAGATGGGAATGCCTCGCAGTTGAAGGAAGGGAACGACAAAGGGATATGAGCTCCACCCCAAGGAACAACTTTGTAGGGAATCAAGGAATTCCCTAAACCAACATTAGAGACTTGGGATGTCGACTGAGACCCAGTTATTGCATTTAGCATGTCCATTGATGGCATACTGAATGAGAAAGAATTGGTTATTGAAGGTAATGACATGGGCACACTAGAAATATGGGTGGAACCAATAATCAGTGGAACAAATATGTTGATAGATGCAGAAATGGTGGAATGAATCAAACCAAATGTTTGGTTAGACATATTAGGGGGGGAAATACCACTGGTAATGATTGTCGAAGTGGGAGTTACAACGAATCTTGACCCCGACATTTCCGGAGTGCCTTCCATTTCATACCAGTGAAGAGGGATACTATTATCAAAGTCCAACCTGAGAGGTATAACTTGCATGAAAACTGGAGTGTAAGGCTCAGTTAAAAGAGGGTTAAAAGGTAAGGAAAATTCTTCGGCCCCAAGATCAGTTATCGTTACAACCTCTAGCTTAGAAACAATTATTTATGTGAGTTCCATAATCAAATTCACGACCGGACCAGTTGGTACAAAAGTGGCAGTATGATCAATTCGACACCTGAAAGGAAGTGTAGGAGGATTCACTTCAACTTATTCAGAGAGAAGACCTAGAATTCTCCTCAATTAGGGAGGTGGTTGATCAACCACTTTAAGTTGTCAACTCTAGGAGAAAACCTATACACATTTTAAAGAAATTATATGATTGCTAAGCACACCACTATAAAATTCCTAAAGGGAAACAAAATACACAAACAACCTTGCTAATATCCTTACTTGGGTGGATTAGGTCCTGAGATCGCAATATTCAGAAGGTAAGGTAAGGACCTTTCGGTTGAAGGCACGATTTTATTAAGTCTCGTGGATCGATGAATGAAGGAGTGCAAATTAGTTATCCTGACCTCCACTTACTATCCTTATTCGATGCAAGTAGCCATGCTTCGTGGGGAACCCTCCAGTAGTACTGAAAAGTGTGATACAAAATATTCCCTAGGTACCATGAAAACCCCCCACACTCACCTCTGATATCCCTAAGAAGAGAAAATATCGTTACCAATTCACAGTCGACGTCCAGGGGAAAATCAACAGTCGAGATCAAACGTATGGACAAGGTAACAAAGAACGAAGCCTCGAAAGCACCGCCTCTCATAGAGGTATGGGCACTAAAGAAACCCCCAAAATATGATCTTTCCACAATGTTCGGTTAATATTTGGATGGGTTGTCTCCTATGTGAGAGGAGTTTCCTGACCACACTTATCTGATAGTTGGTTTTTTCACTCCCTACCTTAGAATCCTATGTCTGTTTCAGGCCCTGGAAAAATTAACTCTCCAACCTAAACCAAGGCCCTAGCCTATAACTAGTTTGTTCACCCTATAAAATGAAAATGTCTAATTAATTTTTAGTAAAAATTCATTTTATGAGGTTGTTATTTACTCAAGAGGGTATAGATGAAACTAGATGGTGTTTTGAAGGACACAACAGAGAAACACTTAAGAATAAAAATGCATTATGCAGTTTCTTCACTGAAAAATGAGTGTAAGAACGCTTCAAAACAAATGAAAACAAACCGTTTCTTTTATTCTTTTTTCATAAATGAAAACAATACACTTTTGATTGTATGCAAGATCTTCAACCACTTTGTAATGAAAATCTAGGATGCTTTTTGAAAGGCAATGTTGAACATAGTGCGAAAGAACTTTGCAAACTAGAATTCTTTTATTTTATTAAGTCTACTGAAATGAAATATTTTTTTTTAAGCAAAAGAGTAAATTCAAGAAGAAAATATGCCTACAATGAAATTTTCTTTTCAAAATGGAATTACGAAAGGCAAGGGAGGAAGTTCAAAATCATACACTCTTATACTTTAATTTTGTATCAAAAAAGAAAACGAGAAAGGGAAAGGAGGAGAAAGATTACAAACATACAACTAAGCACCAGATGAGCCATTGTACTAACAGGAAAAAGTGTAAGAAACACCTGACTAATCTTTCTGAAACCCTAAACCATTAAAAAACCAAAAACAACTTTGAGAAAACACAAAAGTTGACCAAAATATTTAATTTTTTTTTGCAATCTTGAAACAAAGAAGCATATTTTTGGAACTAAACAACACTTATATAGAGTCACAAAAGACCCAAAAATATCTCAAAGAACAACCACTCCAACTTGAATAGGACAAGAAGAGTGAAAACCTCTCTTCAGAACATGTACGCGACTGTGTAGTACACAAGCTACGTATGTATGCGACTTATATGAAGGAAACACATGTACACCTTGAAAAATCCCCTCAACCAGTGAGAAATGGAACTGGAAGACTTAGGTAATATTATACAAACTCAGAGAGTTATGGAAATAGGATTAAAACATAGAAAAAGGTTTCAACAAAAATGCAAAAAGGGAAGCACCCTTAACGAACCAAAAATGGAGAAAGTCCCCGGTGGAGTCACCAATTCTATTACAAAAATTTACTTCCTATGGTTTTTGGATTATAACCACAACATATCGGAGCCCAAGGAAACTGATGCAGGAGAATCACTCCACCTTAGCAATGTGAAAACATTCTAGCACATCAAAATGCATTCAAGAAGGGGAGAGGTGCCAACCCTCTCATTTTCCCTCGAATTTAAAATTTTAAATGTAATTCAAATGCAATTAAATGAAGTAATGTTGTTAGAGATGAGTTGATTCCTTTGTACAAGTAGTAGATAGAGAGTTCTTTAATGAGTTATGAGTTAAAAAGATCTCAAGCATCACCTCAGATCTGAATTGTTAATGGTCATTCAATGTAATAAGCCTCAATAAATAGGAGTTTTTATGGTGATTAGACACCACTTGTGTAGTTGGAGGGAAAGACTCAATGAGTCTCCTCTTGTATAAATATTTATAACTTATGCCCAGTATAGGTTGTTGAAAATATGATAGAAAAATCATTGTAATCCAAGGAGAGAAGATTCGAGACTCTGTTGCAGTCCGACCTCACATATATTGTAATTAACATTCACATAAATACAAAGAGAATTTTTTCCTTCCTAGGAGTTTTATGTACGTTTATGTGTGTTATGAATGATTGTCGTGTGTTCATTTATGTTGTAGATGTGTGTGATAAGTCTCATCTACAGGGAATATAGAATTCACTATATGTTGTGAGTTTGTTGAATCGTTCAGGGTTCTTTAGGATAAGTGCAAGGAGTTCATGACAGAGTCTTCAAACTCTGTGAGCTAGCACAAGGAGTGTGCATCTGAATTCTTCTTCGAATTTAGGGGAGAATGTTCCAGGTGGGCATAACATAATAGTTTACAGACTCAGAGAGGAGCCTCAGGGTTACTTAATACCTTGGAGGAGGAACTATGCAGAGAAGGCACATAAGACAAAGTTTTTGAACACTCTATAGAGCTCTGTCGGGTGGGCATTGAGAAGGTGCAAGTGTGCATGAAAGGATTGTGTTTTGAGTCTGAAGAGAAGGGTTTCAAGGAGAATATACCCACAAATTTTTTGAATAATTTGGAAATCTATGAAAGTGTGCATTGAGCAGAAGTTTCCAAGAGGGCACAAATACTCCTTAGAGGAAGAATAGGACAGATACCTCTGAGGTTTTAGCAATTGAATATCATATGAATCATAGTTGTTGAACACTCTGTAGGAGAGCTCTGCAAGTGTGCATTGAGCAGATGTAAGGAGTGCATAATTGAACCTGAAAGAGATCAGGAGTCTGGAGGAAGACCTATGCAAGAAGTACACTAGGCCAACACTTATACAAAGTGTTGAAAGATAGTCATTTGAAGGCTTAGTCAAGCGCTAGGAGCGCGCAGAGGTGAACTTAATACAAGTTCAAAATCTCAAAAGTGAGAGAGAAATGTGTGTGTTGGAGACAAACTTATTCCAACTCCCAAAGCTCTGGAGGAAAATCGAAGTCAAGACAGAAGTAGTTGGGCTCATAGGAGAAGGATCAAGGGCCAAAACCTTTGAACACTTACAAATTTTCCCAATTTTGGGAGAATGTAGAAGCTCAGGAGGAGGAGCAACATCATCCATTTGATCGAGCTGCAAGGAGGGATCTGGACCGTTGAATCCCATGTCTAGACAATAGAGGGATAACGCCGAGGAGAAGGACAGATCCTAGTCGTCATATCTGAGGGCGACGAACCAACATTCATTAGATCCATGTAAAGTGCACAAGACTTAACCTTTTTTTACAGTGCACGGGAGAGTGAACAACCAAAGTCCCAAAGTGGATTGAGACCACCCATTGTTAGGAGGGACACATGGTGAAATATCCGAGACTCCAGAGCAGAAGTACTCTGGGAGTTCTCAGACAAGCAGAGAGTGAAATCACTGAAGATACGAAGCTCGGAGCTCATCCTAGTCGTCAGTGCTAGGAGGGGCATGTGTCATCAGATATGAAACTCTAGGGAAGGGACACTCCAAGATTTTTCAGTTGAGGAGTGCACAAAACTCCCAAAATTCTGAAGAGTGAAGTAAATCCTAACCGTTGGTGCAAGGGAGCACGTGTCAGCAGATCTGGAGGTCTGAAAGGTAAGCACTCTGGAAGAAAGCAGGTTTAGAGTTGGGAGAAATCTCGAAGGGCTGGGAGATAAAGTAGATCTGGGTCATCCAAGTCAAAGGGACAAGTGTCACTAGATCCTTCACTCCGGAGCAGGAGCACTTCAGAGAAATTTGTGTGGAGAAAAGAGTAATTTTCGCGAAGTCACAAAGGTTGAAGAAGATCTGGACCATTGGATCTAGAGGAACACGTGGTGAAAATCCACGTGCTTCAGAGGAAAGGTACTTTGGAGAAAACATTGTGTGGAGTTTGAAAAAATCCCAAAGACCAAAGTCGCGAAGTCATCGTAGCTGTCTGTGGAGGAGGATGCGTGGTAGAGGATCTACCATTCCGGAGAAAATCCACTTTGGGAGAAAGTGGATTTGGTGGAGGCAGAACTCTTGAAGGATGGAGCGTCAGAGTTTTTTTGAGTCGTCGGATCAAGGAGGATATGTGTGAGGAGATCTATCACTTCAGAGGTCATACAATCCAAAGGAAAGTGAGAGTTGTGAAGCCAAAACTCCCAAAGGCCGAATTGTCGGAGTCAATAGTGACAATTAAAAAAATGGGAGGATGCGTGTCATAAGATCCGAAACTCCAAAAGGATGTCACTCTAGAGGTTTTTGGAGGAAGAATACTCGGTAACTGTCGAATCCTGGTGTCTGGAAGTGAGTCAAAATCGCCAATTCTCTAAGGACACATGGTGTTAGATTGTTAACTTCATAGGTTTGCTACTCTGTAGGTTTTGTGGAGTCACTTTTCTAAATTCACTGAAGCGTCGGAGCCCAGAACTATTGTGATTCATTGATATGGAAAGGGAGTAGGGACCGTCGATCCATCTCACATCATTTTTGAACTTCACCAGTTCAGGGTTTGGAGGAAGTGGCGACAGGTGAAGTGAAAACCCTCAGAGCCCGAAGCTCCAAAGCACCCTTTGAGTAGGTGCCTGGTCATATCTCACGATCACATGTGGTTGTCACCTGAGGAAAAAGGGGCTAAAGCCTGAGATTTGAAATTAGAGGCATGGGAAGCTAGGCAAGTGACCAAGGGGTTTGGATTAGCACATACATGCATCAACTGGAATAAAAAGGCCCAAAATTCGTTAGGTATCAGCAGAGTTTTCCCATAGTTTGGCCCATGGTCTATTGGAAGACTTTGTGAGTGTTCATAGGTCCTCGTTCACCATTTCGAGCATGGGGAAGGAAACAAGGCCTATGGATAAGGTTTTGTGGTTCCAACAGGGGTCAAAGAGCCAAGTTGGCTAATTTATTTGAATGATCCTAGACCAAGAGGTTTCATAGCCACGAGGAGAGAGCATCAAGTGGTATCAGAGCCTAGGAAAAGGTTTTGTCTGATACCATCAAGTGGTATCAGAGCTTAATTGTTTTTGTAGATAGAAGGAAAAGAGAGGATATAGAGTGTTGATACTCCGTGAAGGATTGTTTCAAGCTCACAACAGTCAATAATACAACCAGGTGGGTTGTAGGAGAAGATGGAGGTGATATTAGTTTCAGGGTAGACAATAGACAACCAAGTGGGATGAAGGAAGAATATATGGCTACTGAAGGCCATAAGCATGGTCAAGGAAACGACCACAAGAAGAAAAGAAAACTAGAAATGGAAAAAGAGCTTGAAGAGATAAGAGCAGAGCTCGACAACCTAATGTTGAAGATGCAGCAGGAGGCACATGTATGTTGGAGGTACGAGTGGCCCATGAAGTAGAAAATAAAATGGCATGTCTAGAATTTGTTGGCCAGAAGGCAACAATAGGTGTTGAGGAGGTGGTTGAGGGGAGTTGAGAAGAGGAACATCTGTGAACCAAAGGTTGAGAAGACCTCAGTGAAGAGGAAGAGAGATCAATGGAGGATCTCATGAACTTCTAGGAGGGTAGTGGTGAATTTTCAAATTTCTAGGTGGGCAATGCAGAGAGATCAGTTGATCTCATAGAATTCTAGGAGGGCACGAGTGAAATCCTATATTTCCAGGTGGGCAAGGGAGATGAGGTGAGGCTATCTGAAAGTCTTAGGAGCTTAGAGGTGAGATCAGATCGACAAGGGGTGTTGATGGTGGAGGATCAGATGAGTGTTCTGATCATTGGGGGAATTCAGATATTCCTTCCAAGAAGAGGCTATCATATGTGTTGTAGATGTAGAAGAAAGACATCCATTCATGATTTTCCTAGAGGAGGAGAAGGAGAAGACAATAGGATCTGCCCTAGAATTAATCAGAATTTTCAGCCAGGAAGCTGAACAAGAGATGACTACAACATTAGAGCCTGCAGCAGAACAGGAAGTAGACAACATGGAATTTTTTGAGTTGTATAAGGAATTGGAAGCCCTAGAGAGAAAGGTAAATATACAGATTGGGAATATCCAACAGTTCAAGTTGGAAACAGATGGAGAAGAATTCCAATATGGGGAGGAACTGGAGGAATTTGGAGTTGTACCAACAATAGAGCTGACAAAAGTCAATCTATCAGAGGAGACAGTTGAGCAAAAAATTAGTGAGGAGACTGTGGAATCTGAATATGCAGGGTAGTGGCAAGTCAAGGCCATAAGTGATGAAGTGCAACAAGACAGTCTGCATGAAAGGAGAAGCCATCCAGCAGGTTAGCTAAAAGAGGTGATTGAGGAGATAAGGAGGTTGATGTTGAGATCAACACATGAGACTGTCAACAAGGAGACACTGAGTAGAAGAGAGCCTGGCACAACAACAAGGAAGTAGTAGCAGCAGAAGCAACAACAAAGCAGAGGAGTAGGTGGACAAATCCACATAGAAGTTTTGGATCCAAGGGGATTTCAAAAGCAGAGTAGAGAAGCTCATGAGAAGGAGCTCATGAATTTTCCAGCAGTGGAGTATGATGCAGGAGAATCACTCCACCTCAACAATGCACCAGCATTCTAGCACATCAAAGCACATTCAATAAGGGGAGAGGCGCCAACCCTCTCATTTTTCCCTAAATTTAAAATTTTAAATGTAATTCAAATGAAATTAAATGTTGTAAGGTTGATAGAGCCAAGTTTATGCCTTTGTACAGAAAGTAGATAGAGAGGCCTTTAATAAAGTCTGATATGGACAGATATCGAGAATCACCTCATATATGAATTGTTAATGGTCATTCAATGTAATAAGCCTCAGTAGATAGGCGTTTTGATGGTGATTAGACACCACCAATGTAGTTGGAGGGAAAGACTCAATGAGTCTCCTCTTGTATAAATATTTGTAACTTATGCCCAGTAGAGGCTGCTGAAAATTTGAGAGAAAAATCATTGTAAGACAAGGAGAGAAGAGTTGAGACTCTGTTGCAGTTTGAGATCACATATATTGTAATTAACATTTACATAAATACAAATACCATTTTTTCCTGCATAGGATTTTCTTGTGCGTTTATGTGTGTTATGAATTATTGTTCTGTGTTCATTTATGTTGTAGATGTGTGTGATAAGTCTCATCTCTAGGGAAGATATAGTTCAATATTTATTGTGAGTTTGTTGAATCGGTATGGGTTCTTTAGGCTAAGTGAGAGGAGTGCATGACAGAGTCTTGAAAAATCTGTGAGACAACACAAGGAGTGCGCATATGAATTATGCTTTGAATTCAAGGGAGAACGTGTTAGGTGGGAATAGCAGAATAGTTTACAGACTTAGAGAGGAGCCTTAGTTTTACTGAATACTGTTGATACTAAGAGGGGGATGAATTAGTATCAAGTACAGTTTAAAACTTTTTTCAACTTATACTTAAACCATTCAACTATATCCAATGATAAATGAACAATAGTATAAGAGTTACACCAATACACCACAATACACCATGCACAATATATGAGAAATAATCAATAGTTATTGTTCAAGGGAAG
>ML779698.1:578406-595338 GCA_009831015.1 Picea engelmannii | reverse complement strand
CAAAGAAGGAACAAAAGACAGAGTTGTTGAAAACTTTGTAGAGCTCTGCCAGGTGGGAATTGAGCATGTGCAAGTTTTCACAAAAGGGTTATGTTTCGAGTCCGAAGAGAAGGGTGTCAAGGAGAAGATACCCACAGAGTTTTTGAATACTCTGGAAAGCTTTTCAAGTGTGCATTGAGAAGAATTTGCTAAGAGGGCATAGATATCCATTCAAGGAACAAATGGACAAAGACCTCTAAGGTCCAAGCAGTTGAAGCTCATATGAAACAGAGTTGTTGAACACTATGTAAGTGTGAATTGAGAATATGCAAGGAGTGCATCATTGAACCTGAAAGAGATTAGGATTCTAGAGAAAGACATGTGAAATAAGTGCATCAAGACAACACTTAGACAAAGTGTTTAAACACAGTTGTCTGAAGGCTCATTCAAGTGCTAGGAGCATGCAGAGGTGGAATTACTCCAAGCTTGAAATCTTAGAAGTGAGAGCGCAAGGTGTGCATCGGAGACAGACTTATTCCAAGTCCCAAAGCTAAGGAGGAAAATAGAAGTTGAGACCCAAGTGATTGGGTTCACAAGAGAAGGGGTTCAAGGGCCAAAACCTTTTAACACTTACAAATTTTCCCAATTTCAGGAGAACGCAGAAGCTCAGGAGGAGGAGCAACAACGACCATTGGATCGAGCTGCAAGGAGGGATCTGGACCATCGAATCCCATGTCTAGAAAACAAAGGGAGAAGGCCAAGGAGAAGGACAGATCCTAGCCATTGAATATGAGCACGACAGACCAACAGTCATTGGATCCAGGTAAAGTGCACGTGACTTAACCTTTTTTTACAGTGCACAAGAGAGTGAACAACCAAAGTCCCAAAGTGGATCGAGACCACCCATTGTCAGGAGGGACATGTGGAGAAATATATGAGACTTCGGAGTGGAAGTACTCAGGGAGTTATCGGAAAAGAAGAGTGTGAAATCGCTGAAGCTATGAAGCCCGAAGCTCATCCTAGTCGTCGGTGCTAGGAGGGACACTTGTCAGTAAATCTGAAACTCTATGAAAAGGACACTCTGAGAGTTTTCAGTTGAGGAGAGGACAAAAATACCGAACTCCCGAAGAGGATAATTAACCTTGATCGTTGGTGGAGGGGAGAACGTGTCAACAGATCTAGAGGTCCGAAAGTTAAGAAATATGGAAGAAAGCAAGTGAAGAGTTGGGAGAACTCCCAAAGGGTCAGGAGTCAAAGAAAATCTGGGTCATCCAAGCCAAAGGGACATGTGTCACCAGATCCTACACTCCGTAGTAGGAGCACTTTGAAGAAATTTGTGTGGATCAAAGAGAAATTTTCATGAAGGACGAAGAACATCTAGACCATTGGATCTAGAGGAACACGTGGTGATGATCTGTGTTCTTCAGAGGAAAGGTACTTTGGAGAAGCGTTTGTGTGGAGTTTGAAAAACTCCTAAAGCTCGAAGTCATGAATTCATCGTAGTCGTCCATGGAGGATCATGTGTGGAAGAGGATCTTCTAGTCCAGAGAAACGCCACTCAGGGAGAAAGTGGATATGGTGGAGGCAGAACTGCTAAAGTCCAGAGCGTCAAAGTTCGTTTGAGTCGTTGAATCAAGGAGGATATGTGTGAGGAGATCTATCAATTTGGAGGTCATACACTCTGGAGGAAAGCGAGAGTGGTGAAGCCAAAACTCCTGAAGGATGAATTATCGGAATCAATAGTGTCCGTTAAAAAAAAGAGGAGGACGTATGTCAAAATATCTGATATTCCAGAGGTTTTTGGAGGAAGAAGACTCAGGAAATCTCAAAGCCCAGATTCCTAAAGTGATTAAGAGCTACCAATTCTCCGAGGACACGTGGCGTCGAATTGTGAACTTTGGAGGTTTGCTACTTCAGAGGTTTTATGGAGTCACGTTTCAAAATTTGTCGAAGTGCTGGAGCCCATAATTTTTGTGTGTCGTCAATCTGGAAAGGGAGTAGGGACTATCGATCCCTCTCGCATCAGTTCGAAACTTCACCAGTTCAGGGTTCGAAGGAAGTGGCAACAGGTGAAGCAAAAATGCATGGAGTCAGAAGCTCCAAAGTGCCCTTTGAGTAGGTGTTTGGTCATAGCCTGCGCTCACATGTGATTGTCGCCTGAAGAAAAAGGGGCTAAAACCTAATATTTGAATTTAGAGGCACGAGAAGATAGAGAAAGGACCCAAGGGGTTTGGGTCATCACAGACCTGCACTAGATGGAATAAAAAGGCCCAAAATTTGTCGGGTATTAGCAAATTTCTTCCACATTTTGGCCCGGGGTATCTTGCAAGACTCTGTGGGTGTTCAGAGGTCCTCGTTCACCATTTCAAGCACGGGGAAGGAAACAAGGCATGTGAATAAGGATTTTTGGTTCCAGTAAGGGCCAAAGAGCCAATTCGGCTCGATGATTTGAAATATCCTAGACCAAGAGGTCATGCAGCCCTAAGGAGAGAGGGGGGTCTGCATCATAAACTTCTCTCAGACTCTAATTAAACAAGAAATTAGGAATAACTTCTACAATAACTAAATTTTCATAAGAAGGGAAGAAGAATGCACCTGGAATCCTATGTTTGAAATAGATTCCACTTGATGTCTTTCGCTATGGAATTCCTTCACAACAACCTTATGAAATTCTTGCAGACAAAGTAGTATGCAATTGCAAGAAAGTAGTTATTTGATAACTAATTGAATATGATAAATTCAGATTCCATGTTAGATTCAAAATAAAATTCACATAATATCATCAGAATCATAAATTAATAGAAAAAATCAGACAAGAATGAGAGAGTTCCTTTATTGATAACAACAAAAGGTGTCGGCTACAACATGTAACCATTGTAGCATGATCCCGAAACCAGGCCCCAAGTTTCTCCACTGAAGGATGAATATGTATAGGAGTGCCTCCAAGACGCTGCACTCTAGAAGGTCCAAGGAAGACAAAGGTGTTCTTCCTGACATGACAAGAAGAGTGAAAATGATGGAAATGAGGGTTTCTAAGCAGAGGGGACAATATCAGACACTAGAGAAACAAGAAACTTTCAGGATAATCTTCAAATGAGGGTTTGACCTGTTCGAAGGATTGCCTGGACTCAGGATCCCATTTTATTTTTGCGTCCTTTTTAAGCATGTTTTTTATGTTTCAGAGGAGCTCGGCCAGATTAGGAATGAATCTTCGAAGAAAGTTAATTTTCCCTATAAAAGACTGTAGTTCTTTTAGATTTCTTGGGTGTTCTAACTTTAGTATGGCCTCTGTTCTGCTGGGGTCAATTCTGATTCCCTCTTTAGAGATGATGTGTCCCAGCAGTTTTCCGTCTTCTAACCCAAAAAGACATTTCTTGGGATTCAAAGAGATTCCGAACCTCCTACACTTTTCGAAAACTCGTCTAAGATGCCGTAGGTGTTCATCATCGGATTGGGAAAACACAGTCACATCATCTAGATAAACGACAATAAACTTACCTGACTCTTCTACGAAGGTGATATCCATTTCCCTCTGGAAGGTTGCCCCTGCATTCATCAGACCAAAAGGCATCTTCACATACATGAAAGTGCCCCATGGTGTGGTGAAAGCGGTTTTTTCCTGATCGTCTGGGTGAAATAGGACCTGGTTGTAGCCTGAGAAACCATCTAACGGAGAAATTCGACTGGACCCGACCACTCTCTGCAGGAGGTGATCTATTTTAGGCAAGGGGTAATTATCTTTCAAGGATGCTTTGTTCAGATTTCGAAAATCTATGCAGAGTATGATTTCCCCGGTTTTCTTATGTGTAGGGACCAAATTAGAAACCCACTTAGAGAAGCGTAAAGGGACTATGATCTTGGCATCGTACATTTTCTTAATCTCTTTTTCTATCAAGGGAAGCAACTTGGGATTTATCCTCCTAAGTTTCTGTCTAAACAGTTTCTGGTCTTCCTTTACGGGAATCCTGTGTTGTATGATGCTGGTGTCATAGGATTTCAAATCTTCATAGCCCCAGGCAAAGACGTCTGAATATTCTTTGAATAGCTCAATGTATTTAAGCTTTTGTTCTGGTGGTAAAGATTTGGATAGTTTGACCATCCTAGGATTCTCGTCAGTTCCTATATTGCAGTCCTCTACCTCTTGCCCATGAGCTTCTATTTTTGGTTTCTTAGCTACATCATCGTTGTCAAACAGATCTTCTAAAGGGACAAGCCCTTGAGGTAAAATATTGCTTTTCAATTGTAAAACTTCAGCATCCATTTCGTCATCTCCTAACTCTCCTGAATCTACTGTATCTATTGTATTTACAGTATTAACACTGTCTATTTCAAACTCAAAATTATTTACATTTTCATTTTCATTTTCTGCATCTATGTTTGTACATTCAAAATCGTTCTTGCATTGTAGAAAGTCCTCTATTTGATCATCATTTCCAAAGACTTGCCAATACATGATATTATCGGGAACCGTCGGTCTGCATTTCACTTCGACAGTGTATGGGCGAGTTTGGTGGAAAGGAATCTTGCAGGAGGCTGCTGACGTGGCCAATCCGTCGGCCAGAATATTCTGTCCTCTTGGCATTTCTTGCAAGTCAACCTCATTAAATCATTTCAATGCATCAAGAACAACATTCCTGTAGGCTCTAAGGCATGAGTGTTTAGCAGCGTACTCACCTTTAATTTGCTTGATTATTAATTCGGAGTCACCCCTTACCATTATTTCCTTAGCACCAACTTTTTTCAACCGCTTCAGGCCAAGCATCAAAGCTTCGTACTCGGCAACGTTGTTAGTGCAGTGGAAATTTAACTTTAAGGAATGATTTTCTGAATACTTTTTCCGATGATTATGCAAGCAGACTCCAGCTCCTGCTCCTTCTTTACTCACAGCTCCATCGAAATACATACTCTAGAAATCAGCGGGGAAATCTTCAGCGATTACATTTTCCATCTTTGCAGCCTCACCGTTTTCTGGAACTTCATCTTGACTAGATACATCTCCCACCAGCTGAATATCTGGTTCCTCAGTGTCACCATCGTTGTACAAGATGAACAAATCCAAATCGGAATGAGCAGAGTAAAGGGGGTAATTGTGTGGTTTCTCTTGACTACTGACCATATACTTCATCAGTGTTTCTCTGTATAACCTCCTCTGTTGTCCGAACACTGGTATAGTGGTGTAAGACATATCCATCTGCAGGGTTCCTTTCAACTTAGCTCCCCAAGACCGGGACAGCAACATTCCATACTTTGGCGGGATGTCTGCAACCACCATGTCCATTACCATGCTTTTCGAAGGGATCTGGACCAGGGTGATGCACAAATCCTTAATCAAACCAATACATTTGACTTTGCTGGAATCAAACGAGTGGAGATCTTTGTAAGGCCTAGTGACCTCCAATCCCAGTTTTTCCATTACTGCTTTAGGCATCAGATTATGTGAGGCGCCTGAATCCAGCGTGGTGTTATGCAATATCAAATCGTGTATGTTCAAACTGATGTAAAAGGGGGCTACATCGCCAGTATCGTCTCGACCATTTACTTCAGTTACGAAAAGGAGTTCGGGATGATCATCAGTGAGGTTCATAGTGTCTGAATGAGTCACCAATTTGACAGTCAAGGCCTTGGTGCCTATGTTAGGTTCAATGGCTAACGCTTTTAGTACCTGTGAACGATAACCGCCTCTGTTTATCAACTCTGTGAGTGGGATAGGAATTTTTATTTTGGCCAATTCACCCTCCAGGTTGAAAGGTGCGGGAGCTCGGGCCTGACTCATTGATTCTGGTTGGTCCACCATAGTATTTCGCTCAGAAGTACCGGTGGGGTTAATAGGTGAAACTTCGGGATGGGTTGATCTTTTCAGAAGGGTGATGTTTTTCTTCACGGGGGTGTCGGCTTTACTTTTCTCAGAAGCCTTCTCAGGAGTTTTCTCAGCTTCGTCTACCTTCTGCGTTTCGATTATCTTTTTCGAGGAATTTCCATCTGTCTTCTTACTTCGCAGATTGTATTGACGGTGCACCTCCAAAATAGCGTTTTCAAAAGCCTGTTGTCTTTCATCCCCAGCCTCCTCACTTACCTTTGTTTGATTTAGTAGAAAAAGTTCCTGCTCTTCTTGAGTAAGGAAAATGGCCTCATTGTCGTGGATGCCCATGAGGTTGATATGAGTGTCCTCCAATTCCTCAATTATTTCCCCCCCTTCATCAGCATAGTTTTCTTGCAGATGAGGCCTGATCGGTTGATCAGGACCTCTCTGATCTCTTTGATATCTTGGATCTCTATGATCTCTTGGATCTCTTTGATCTCTTGGATCTCTTTGATCTCTTTGCCTAATTTGAGGAGGGTTTCTTCTAAAATTGGGGTTTCGAATCTGAGGGGCAGGTGTGTTGTCTCTCGGAGGATTTCTGTCTGAAATACTCGTTCTTTCTATCAATAATTCCAACGATCTGACCACATAATCCAATTTGGAATCATTGTTTGATGTGGAAGGTTATTCTTTGATCGTGACTCTCCTTTCTGACCTTTGACGGGCTCGTTTCGCCAACAGGTTAGCCTCCACACTAATAACGCTTATCTGCATGTCTTCAAGGGTGGAAGCATTTCTTTCTCTTAATTGGTAAGACATGTCAGCATCGAATCCATCAGGGAATTTAATCAACGCCAAAACCTGGGGGGGTTTTATTTCCGTTGGGATTGCATTATACAAATTGTTAAAATGGGTGTAGTAATCTTGTACCGTCTTACCTTGATTTATTTGTATATTCTCATATTCCGACAGTATCTAGAGAGGGTTTTTCTTTATCTCCCATCTGTCAAGAAAACTTCTCTGCAACGCGACAAGGTTAGGGATTGATGCGGCGGGTAAGGATTTGAACCATTTTTTGCATCCCCTTTCAGACTCTGGGTGAATAGTCTCATTTGAACGTCGACTTCGTCAACTTCTTGTAAATCCAAGTAGTCGTTCATTTTATCCACGTGTTGTTGTGCGTTTAATGTTTCGGTTGCATCGAACTGTGGAAGTCTAGTCTGGTAGTCTTGGGGCATGGCATGTAGTGGTGCAACCAACACCAATAGGGCATATCGAGCTGCCATGATGGGTGGAGGAGGTGGGATGATGACCTGGGTGGTTGGAGAGGAAGCGGCGGAAGACGGAGTCGATGAAGGACTGGGCGGTGCTGAGGTAGTGATTTGTGGTTTAGTCGTAGGAGACAAGACTTCATGGGTTCGGGGTTGCAACGTAGTTGGGTCGAAGATGAGCTTAGATGCAAAGGTTTCAGACCGTGTTCTAACCAGGTTTCGCAGCGGAAAAAGATCAAGATCAAGGTTTTGAAGGATGTCTGGTTCTTCAGAAAGGAAGGGATACTTATGAGGGGGAGTATAACTCGCTGAACTGGTAATTAAGGTCTTTCGCCTCAACAATTGCTCGGGATTATCTATCGCTGTAGAGGGTTCTGGGTCTGGATGAGATCGAGTGTGAACTTTCTTGGGAGCCAGAACTCTTTTTGTTTTTTATATATATATATTTTTATTTTATGGCGAAGGAAACTAGGGGAGATTTCTACGTTGACGTCGTCTAGCTTCCAATTGTTCTTGAGTAGCTATGTCTCGTTCAATGGCTTCCCATGAACGTTCGAGTTCTTCCCGGTTATCAGCAGTTTTGAGGATTATGTCAAAAAGGTTTGACGCAATATGTGTTTGATTCGCTAGTCCGGGCTCGATATTAGGTTGTACTGCTGCAGGGACGGTCATAGAGGAACATTAAGAGTGGGAAAAGTTTCAAAGGGAGATTCTGAAAATAATATGTACAGAGTTAATCAACCTCTAATCATCACTTTCTGCTCAGAGTCAACTTTCTTTAGGGGAGAGAAAAGTGAGGTATTCAGTTTTAGTTCTTCCCCAGTATGGTCGCCATTTATGTTAGCTCTCTGTAAATTTCCTAGAGGTTGAAGAAGAAATCTACAAAGGATAACCTTAACCAACCGATTTTAAAGTTGGGATCTAGCCCTTCCAGCTTCAGAGAGGGATATCTCTATGTGATTTAGCTTTGTTTTTTGATTTCAGATATTAGGCTAGGTAAAGAAACTATTGGTTTTGTTGTAAATGAGTTTTTGAAGTTGGTTGAGATGGTCTACACATCCGTTGGGATATGGGGTCTATATTTAAACAAATAATCAATACAACCAGAAATGCTAAATAAACCTCCACAGGGCGAGATAATATACTCACTGGATCTTTATAAATTAAAATGATGGACAGAAGAAAATATGAGGAAAATAACTTCAACTAACAAGCAGTTAAGAATTTCTTAATTGAAGTTATTAGAAGATGAACATATAAATCTTTAGAATCGGAACAGGGTATCAGAGATCAATCCTGCAACATAACGCTATTCATAAAGATTAGATTTAGAAAACAAAAATGAATACAGAGAAAGAAAAAACATTTAACTTAGAAGATCAACGTCACCAGTGAACATACACAAGAATCCTGTAAATGCCTCTTCTTTATTAATGGTCAATCTCAAAAATAGTACAGCTTGATAGCAATAGGGTGTGCGAATCAACAACCCTCAATACTTCGAGAGTTGAAGTATTTATAATTCAAATTACAAACATTCCTGTCATAACTGATTAGGACGTGCTCATTCTATTTTTAGTTTAACTACCTTAACTAATCAAAAACTGTTTGATGACTCATTATAACTGCATGCGGAAATTTCTGGGGTAGGCCGTTGGCGAGGTGCTTTCGCAATCTCTTCTGACTGGACAGGTGAATGGATTGTGACATCTCATCTGCTAATCTAGTAGATCACACAGTTCTTCCCATCTGATATGACCTGGCACTGTGACTTTAAGCAATCTCCGATACACTTCATCCATGTCTGTATATTTAGCAAATGTAGGCTTGATTGTGAATATGTGTTTAATTTCATGTTGGGTACTAATATCCAACTGCAAGGCATCCATGAATGCTTTCCCCATGATGCTTCCCTGTATCCCTGCAAACTTGGAATTGTCCTTAGACACTTCCGTCAACCTTTTCTTGTAATCAGGGAGTGTCATTAACTTGTCATTAATGACCTTCAGGCCAGGAAGTCCCTTCCTCTGGAGAGCATCTATCTTATTGAAAAACTTCTGCACTCCTTGGTCCATGACTTGAATCTTCTCCTCAAGCTGGAGCATGAGACCCCTTTTGGTTAGAACCCTTTTGACTTCAAGTATAGTTTTTGTCCTGCCCTCAATCTTTAATTCTTCTAGTTCCTCCCTGGTCTTAGAATTCAGGAACTTTATGATTTCATTCGCTTGGGCTGGCATGTCTCCCAGCTCCATTATGATTTTCTCAACAGCTTGCTTTCTCCTCTCGAGCAACTCATTTTGTTCAAACATGATCTGAACCATTGGCCAGATTTCATTTATGGACTTGGAAATATCTGTCCACACAATCTCTTTTACCTCTGCCAAAGTCTTTCATGCCATTGTCTGTCTCTGGAGCTGCTGTAACTCCTTCTTGATTTTCTCATTCACCTGTTTCTCTTTGGATAGACTTGTCTGGAAAGAAGTATTAATCTCTTGGAGATTCTCCACTTCTTTCTTAAGCCTGCCAATTTCTGACTCTTGCAGGTTCATCCTCTCCATAGACTTGGCCAAGTCTGTTGTTCCAGCCGGTAGTGGCACTGATGCAACAGATGGAATGGCTGTCACTATTGTTGTGCTCAATCCTGCAATTGGGATAACACTTAATGGGATGCCTTCCATTGTCTTTTCCAGCTCTTTCTCTTTTAGCAGTCTTTCCATCTCAGCCTCCATTTCCTTTAGCTGAGCATTCTGCTCCATGAGTAATTTTAACATCTCATCCTTTTCCCCTTCGTTTTAGGCTATCTC
This sequence comes from Picea engelmannii, assembly GCA_009831015.1. Taxonomy (NCBI): domain Eukaryota; kingdom Viridiplantae; phylum Streptophyta; class Pinopsida; order Pinales; family Pinaceae; genus Picea; species Picea engelmannii. Next base: position 585,484 of record ML779698.1, on the reverse strand, counting down.
CTTTTCCTGTGGGTCCTCTGTTGGAGGGAGCTTTAGCTTCTTTCTTAAGGATGCGATGTCAGCATTTTTATTTTTAATCATCTCTTCGGCAGCCTTGACGTTCGCAGGGTCGTAACCGATCTTGAGGACTAGTTCCTCCAACGTCTTGATTTTGTTGTCTTTTGTGAAAGATGATATTTTTTCCAGCTTCAATTGGGTCTGGGCATTTTTCAAAGCTACCCGAAATTTTGATGCAGAAGCTGTAGCATGGGCCAAGGTGTGGAAAACCATCTCCCCAGTTTGCTTGTGCAGATCCATCTGATCTGCTGGATGCACGTCCTTGGCCTGGAACTCAAAGGTGGCCCTTTTGTAATCTGATATCACCTTGGGATCTGGCACTTGTGCTTGGAGGTAGGCCATATGCATCCTACCCTTTTCTGTGTCGAATGCCGAAAGAAGCCTATGCTACGCTGTGGATGACTTCTTCTGAAACTGGGCATAAATGCTGCTAGTAAGGGTCTGATTTTTCTTCTTGATCAAGTCATATTTTTCAAAAATGCCCAACTTGGGCCCGGTCTTGCTTGGTGGAGTATCTGTGGGAGAATCTGTGGATTTAATTGCTGTTGTTATTTCTTTATGCTGACTTGAGCCGAAAGGGAGAGTGACTGGCTTGACCTTTGTGGTAGATACTGTGGTAGTCGAAATTTCCTGCTCTATCGTTGCGTCGGGCGCTGAAACTGTCCTTGGATTTTTGGAGTGCGTTTGAAATTCCTCTGATGACACCTCCGTTACAGGAGGAGAGGATTCCTGTCGGGACCTCTTCTCCTTGGGGAACTGAGGTGTGGTGGTGGGTAAAATACTCGTTGGAGGCGTCTGCTGTTCAACGTCAATTTGTTGTTCCACGTCCACCAACGTATCGGGCTCCCATTCTGTCTGATTTGCAAATCTCTCGATTTCCGGCTTGGGCTCATGCGCATATGGGACATTTTTATTTTTCAATCTCATTTCATAAATGATCCCGCAGGGATCATAATGCCAGGTGAAAATTGTAAGGAATTTCATATCCCTTAACATTTTGTCTGCTTCATCACCTGCGCCTCTACTATTGCAGATGAAAGAGCTAATCTTCCCTTTGATCCACAATTGTTGCTTCTTCTTAAGGGAAACAAAGTGAATATCATCAGAATTCATTATTTGTCTAATATATTCCAATGCAAAAATTCTTACCGCTATATATCTCGGCAGCTTGTAAGGTGCCAATTCGCACCCGTACACTCGGATCTTAGAGTGATTCTGATACAAGTACCAGTCTCCTGTCTTCGCATTGTCCGAGAGGTGTAGAATTCTTCGGACTTCATCATTTATTCATGGCTCAGGGATGCCACTCAACATACTTACCACAGGGTGGTAAAACTGGTCAATGAACGCTGTGAAGTCATATTCGACAGAATTATGTTTCAGAAGAGAAGTCCACGCTGTGACTGGCTGGGGCCTCCCGTCGACGTCCATCTTCTCCATGGAGAAATTGAACCTGTCGGCTTGGAAATAGACGAACATGTAAGCCAGAATGGATGAATACCTGAACATGCCCTCTGTGGCGAAATTCACAAAGTGTTCATGGATGCTATTGGCTAGGAAAGTGCTGTAGTTGAACTGCGTGGTCGGTTGTTCATCATTTGAGAAGATGGATAGAAAACCCAGGATGGGCTCATCTACCCATTGATCAGAATAGTAACCAAGCAGGGCACACAGGGAAGAGATGATTTGATTTCCTTTGGTAGAGAACATAGAAGAAGGGTAGGGGGGATTAGTGGAAGGGAGTGGAACGGAAGTGGGGAGAAAAAGCTCAAAGATCTGAGCTCTCTGAGGGAAAGTCATTTTCTGGTATAGTTCAGTGAGGATTTCTAAGTTGAACGGGGATGCAGATTCAACACGGGTTATCTACATCATCTGGTCAATATCTTCTGGGGTGATGAAGAAGAGGACGTCTCCAGATGAAGAAACAATGGCTTTTTGGTCAGGGACGTAATGGGATTGGCATTTGAGGGCAAATTCTGGGAAATGATGAATCTGGGGGAAGAGATACAGGGGAAAATTGGACTCCCAGAGTCCAATTTCGTCACTCTGGTCCAGGAACACTTCCCGGAGCCATGAATACAGATCAGAAAAGTAAAAAATGCAAATAGTGTCTGCTATCAATCGATCTTTATCGACCAAGGGGACTTTATCCAGGTCAACAGGAGGAGGAAGAAAAGGATTGTCTTCTGCTTCCGCTTGTCTGGACTTTGACACCATTTCAGCTACTGTACCTGCAAATAAACAATATGGTAGTGGGGTTGAAAAACTGCGGGTGACGGTGATACAAAAGTAATGGAGGAATAAGATATTTCTGGCGCGATGGACGAATAATGAATGAACAGGGAGAACGGTAGTTTTATTCAAAAATGGGTCGGTTGGACGCGGGAAAACGGAAAGCATGACAACGGGTATATTGCCCAGTTATTAATTGACAACGGGCCACTTGGGATGAGATGGCAGATGAAGGTGGCCAGAGCATGTGGATGAGTGACGTGGAGACACGTGATTGGAGGTAAAAGTTGCCAAAGGAGGTTGTTCATGAGTGAAGGGGGTTATGGTACTGACAGCATGGACTGACAGAAGTTATGAGAAGTGACACGACCGCGGGAGCAAGTGGAGCAAGTGGAGGATGACGTCTAGGGGCGGCGGGATGTCAGGACCAATGGGACAACGCCAAATGTAACAAGGGGCTCGCCATAGGAAATATCTTTTCCGTACCCCCCCCCCCTTTTGGTTAAAGGCAGGACACCAGGGGGGGTCCGAAATCCATTTTGATCCGTTGATCTGTGCGCTGGTTTCCTGACCACAGATTTTAGCACGTTTATTAATACCCATTCCGGACCCCCCCCTCCATTAAAGGTAGAACGGACGGGGGGGTCCGGAATCCAATATGGATCGTATATTTAAGTGCCATGTTTTATATCATCCAGATATGCTCCCAAGTTATAACCTATTCCGGACCCCCCCCCCTTCCGTTAAAGGTAGAACGGGCGGGGGGGTCCGGAATCCAATGTGGGTCGTGGATTCACACGCTCTCTTCTGGACCGTCCAGGTCTGCGTGGATATTATCGCTGATTCTGGACCCCCCCCCCCCCCTCCGTTAAAGGTAGAACGCAAGGGGGGGTTCGGAATGCTGTGTGAGACGTTGATCTAGGCGTTGTGATCTGGACCATGGGAAAGTGAAAGAAACGTATGCCAGGAGCGGAAAAATTCATGTGTAGGAAAAACTTAGGATTAGTGATTTCTTATGGGTTTTTCCAAACTTTGTCTTAGACACCACCAAGGGGACATCATTTCAACTATACTTAGGCATGGGAGACATGGGGTGGCATCTTTATCATTCTGGTTTTATTTGGGCAAGGCAGGCTAAGAATTTAATCTACATTCTAACCTACTTTCACGAGACAAATAACCCAGATTAAACTGTTGGGTTAATATATTATTCTTCCTAGGGTCTATCTGACCAGGATTAGATGGTCTAATCAGATGTATTCACTAGTTCTAACCTAGGGGCTATCTGACCAGGATTAGATGGTTTGATCATATGTATTCACTAATTCTAACTTAGGGGCTATCTGACCAGGATTAGATGGTCTGATCAGATGTATTCACTAACCTATCAACATTGAAAATTTAAAAGAACTTGGTCATGCTTGAAGGGTATGACCAAGTTACTATTATTGCATGGGGATTTTTATTTCAATTCTCTTTGCCCTCTTTTCTTTTCTTTTCTTTTCTTTTTCCTTTTTCTTTTCTTTTTGCAAAATGAAAATCAATTGCCAATAAGAACACTAGATACAGATAATATCCATGATATCCAAGTCATAAGTTGATTCCCATAATTTATGGGGTGATAACAGCGGCTCCACCTAGGGATGGTACTTGCCCTGTTAAGTGCCAAGAATCCAGTTTCCTGGTCATTCTAAACATATCTGTCTAGTAGCTTTCGTTGGTCTTATTCTCAGGAAAACTTTGAAAAACGGTGATTAGCAGCTTAGGGCCTTCTCTTTGGGCTTCAACCAACTGACCAATGTCCCTCACTTCAGAAGATGCAAGTAAAGACTGAAAATTAAAAACCGGTATGTACAATGGAGAGAGAGTTCTTCAATTTTCTTACTGAGGTGAGACATAATGTTTCAGCATTCTGCCATTCACAGGTGCTCCTGGCAGATCTGACCCATCGACGTTGTTTAGCAAAAAGGCATTGTTTCCTCTGAAAGATTGGATCATGTAGGGCCCTGTCCATAGATGATCAAATTTCCCATGCTTTCCCTTGTCTTCGTTCCTGGCATCCCATCTCAACACTAGGTCTCCCAGCTCAAAATCATCCTCCTTGGTTCATTTGTCAAAGATCTTCTTGATGTTMKCTTGGCTGACTTGTGTTTTGTTGAAAACATCTTCTCTAGTCTACTGCAGATGAATCATTTGACTGATTCTTCTCTGGGAATCGTTTGGCTCAGCTTGAATATCTTGAAGTAACTTCATAACAGGGACTCCCAAAGAAGTTGGGAAAACAACCTCAGTACCATAAACCAACTGGTATGGTGACATACCAATTGACCTTTTGGTGGTCAGTCTATCTGCCCATAAAGAAAATACCAGCTTATCATGCCAGGATTTTTTATTCTCCTGCAATGTTTTCTTGATGATATTTACCAAAGTCTTGTTTGAGGATTCCGCCAACCCATTTCCCTGAGGGTATTAGGCTGTGGAATGCCCCAAGCCAATGTGGTAACGATTGCAGAAATCAATGAGTTTCTTTGACCGAAAGGCAGCTGCATTGTCAGTAATGATTTTTCTAGGACAACCAAAACGAGAAAAAATATTATTTTCCAGAAATTTAATAATAACAGAGTCAGTGGCTTGCCTTCTAGGTACAACCTCGATCCATTTGGTAAAATAATCAGTGGCGGTAAGAATCCACCTATGTTGGCCTGAAGATGGAGGGTGTATTTCTCCAATGAAGTCAAGACCCCATTGTTGGAAAGGAGCCTCAACTGAAATTGGTTTAAGAGGTAGTGGAAGGAGTTTCATTTTACCCTCAAACAGTTGACACTGGTGACATGTTGTTACTTTCTGATGTACATCTGCAAACAGGGTGGGCCAGTAAAATCCAGCTCTAAGTATTTTGTTGGTTGTAACCTTCCAGTTCAAATGGCCACCACACTCTCCCGCATGAAACTCATGCAACACTTGGTCAGATTCATCTTTGAGTAAGCAATTTAAAAGAATACCTGCAGGGTCTTTCCAATACAAATTTCCTTCTAGAATACATAATTTCAATGCCTTCAACTTTAAAAATCTAGCTTTAGTTTTAGTTAAACCAGGGGGAGCTTGTAAATTTTGTAGAACAAAAATAAGGTCTGCATACCATGGAGAGTTGAGAAAAACCTCTCTAACGTTTGGAGTCGCCATCTCGCCCTGTTCATCTGCCACATCTAGAAAATTAATGTCGAGAGCCTGAAATTTAGATTCAGCCATCAGTTTAGCAAGGCCTTGGCCTTTGATCAGTTTTGTGGGCTTAATTTCTATGTCGTATTCTAGAATAACTGCAATCCACTTTCCCCTTCTCCCGTCAGGGCTGTCTTGTGTCAAGATATCTTTTACTACCGCATTTGGAACATAAGCTATGATGTGGGAATGGAGAATATAGACCCTGAAGTCCTTGATAGCCTTTACCAAAGCAAAATCCTGCTTCTCCATAATATTGTAGTTCAAGGCAGCATCTCTTAAATCTTTGCTGAAGAAAGATATGGGTTGTTCATACCCTTCACCATTTTTCTGCAGTAATACAACTACTATAGTATGTTCAGAGGCGAAAGAAAAGAGATAGAAATCTTTAGTGAAATCGGGACTAATCAAAACTGGGGCTTCTGTGAGTGCTCGTTTGACCTGTTCGAAGGATTGCCTGGACGCAGGATCCCATTTTATTTTTGCATCCTTTTTAAGCATGTTTGTTATGTTTTAGAGGAGCTCGGCCAGATTAGGAATGAATCTTCGAAGAAAGTTAATTTTCCCTATAAAAGACTGTAGTTCTTTTAGATTTCCTGGGTGTTCTAACTTTAGTATGGCCTCTGTTCTGCTGGGGTCAATTCTGATTCCCTCTTTAGAGATGATGTGTCCCATCAGTTTGCCTTCTTCTAACCCAAAACGACATTTCTTGGGATTCAAAGAGATTTCGAACCTCCTACACTTTTCGAAAACTTGTCTAAGATGTCGCAGGTGTTCATCATCGGATTGGGAAAACACAGTCACATCATCTAGATAAACGACAATAAACTTACGTGACTCTTCTACGAAGGCGATATCCATTTCCCTCTGGAAGGTTGCCCCTGCGTTCATCAGACCAAAAGGCATCTTCACATACATGAAACTGCCCCATGGTGTGGTGAAAGTGGTTTTTTCCTGATCGTCTGGGTGAACTAGGACCTGGTTGTAGCTTGAGAAACCATCTAACAGAGAAATTCGACTGGACCCGACCACTCTCTGCAGGAGGTGATCCATTTTAGGCAAGGGGTAATTATCTTTCAAGGATGCTTTGTTCAGATTTCGGAAATCTATGCAGAGTCTGATTTCCCCGGTTTTCTTATGTGTAGGGACCAAATTGTTGGATCATGTTGTCATTGATGCCAATGGTTTGTCATTGATGCCAATGGTTTGATTACTTGGGATATTGTTGGATCATATGTCATTGATGTAAATGGTTTGGTTTGATTGATGTCATTAGTTGATGTCAAGTAATTGATTGATATGATTCCCTTGATGAGAATGTTATATGTCCAAGTGGAAACCAATCGATGCAAAGGTAAACAAATGGATGAACTCCAAAGTGGTCCCCTTATGGTGAAATCCCTCACGGAAAGACGCTTTGTGGATTAAGTTATCCTAGAAGAATGGTTGGAGGACCCATGCTCTCATTATTGTCTTATCATGATTGATAATGTGTACAAATGGATGAACTCCAAAGTGGTCCCCTTATGGTGAAAGCCCTCACGGGAAGACGCTTTACGGATTGAGTTAT
>ML779698.1:548180-571928 GCA_009831015.1 Picea engelmannii | reverse complement strand
CATCTAACTGGTTATAAATGAAAACAATGGGTAATGAATAAATGTTGAATGCTAATTGATGAGTTTTTGTGCAAGAGGGAAGTTTTGGGAAAAAGAGCCCCACACTCATTCACCCCCCCTCTAAGTGTGGTAGGTGTTTCCAACACAAATTAGAAACCCACTTAGAGAAGCGTAAATGGACTATGATCTTAGCATCGTACATTTTCTTAATTTCTTTTTCTATCATGGGAAGCAACTTGGGATTTATCCTCCTAAGTTTCTGTCTAAACGGTTTCTGGTCTTCCTTTATGGGAATCCTGTGTTGTATGATGCTGGTGTCATAGGCTTTCAAATCTTCATAGCCCCAGGCAAAGATATCTGAATATTCTTTGAATAGCTCAATGTATTTAAGCTTTTGTTTTGGTGGTAAAGATTTGGACAGTTTGACCATCCTAGGCTTCTCGTCAGTTCCTATATTGCAGTCCTCTACCTCTTGCCCATGAGCTTCTATTTTTGGTTTCTTAGCTACATCATCGTTGTCAAATAGATCTTCTAAAGGGACAAGTCCTCGAGGTAAAATATTGCTTTTCAATTGTAAAACTTCAGCATCCATTTCGTCATCTCCTAACTCTCCCGAATCTACAGTATCTACTGTATTTATAGTATTAACACTGTCTATTTCAAACTCAGAATTATTTACATTTTCGTTTTCATTTTTTGCATCTATGTTTGTACATTCAAAATCGTTCTTGCATTGTAGAAAGTCCTCTATATGATCATCATTTCCAAAGACTTGCCAATACCTGATATTATCGGGAACCGTCGGTCTGCATTTCACTTCGACAGTGTATGGGTGAGTTTGGCGGAAAGGAATCTTGCAGGAGGCTGCTGACGTGGCCAATCCGTCGGCCAAAATATTCTATCCTCTTGGCATTGCTTGCAAGTCAACCTCATTAAATCATTTCAAAGCATCAAGAACAACATTCCTGTAGGCTCTAAGGCGCGGGTGTTTAGCATCGTACTCACCTTTAAGTTTTTTGATTATTAATTCGGAGTCACCCATTACCATTATTTTCTTAGCACCAACTTTCTTCAACCACTTCAGGCCAAGCATCAAAGCTTCGTACTCGACAACGTTGTTAGTGCAGTGGAAATTTAACTTATAGGAATGATTTTCTGAATACTTTTTCTGATGATTATGCAACCAGACTCCAGCTCCTGCTCCTTCTTTACTCACAGCTCCATCGAAATCCATACTCCAGAAATCAGCGAGGAAATCTTCAGCGATTACATTTTCCATCTTTGCAGCCTCACCGTTTTCTGGACCTTCATCTTGACTAGATAGATCTCCCACCAGCTGAATATCTGGTTCCTCAGTGTCACCATCATTGTACAAGATGAACGAATCCAAATCGGAATGAGCAGAGTAAAGGGGGTAATTGTGTGGTTTCTCTTGACTACTGACCATATACTTCATCGGTGTTTCTCTGTATAACCTCCTTTGTTGTCCGAACACTGGTATAGTGGCGTAAGACATATCCAGCTGCAGGGTTCCTTTCAACTTATCTCCCCAAGACCGGGACAACAACATTCCATACTTTGGCGGGATGTCTGCAACCACCACGTCCATTACCATGCGTTTCGAAGGGATCCGGACCAGGGTGATGCACAAATCCTTAATCAAACCAATACATTTGACTTTGCTGGAATCAAACGAGTGGAGATCTTTGTAAGGCCTAGTGACCTCCAATCCCAGTTTTTCCATTACTGCTTTAGGCATCAGATTATGTGAGGTGCATGAATCCATCATGGCGTTATGCAATATCAAATCATGTATGTTCAAACTGATGTAAAAGGGGGCTACATCGCTGGTATCGTCTCGACCATTTACTTCAGGTCCGAAAAGGAGTTCGGGATGATCATCAGTGAGGTTCACAGTGTCTGAATGAGTCACCGATCCGACAGTCAAGGCCTTGGTGCCTATGTCAGGTTCAATGGCTAACGCTTTTAGTACCTGTGAACGATAACCGCCTCTGTTTATCAACTCTGTGAGTGGGATAGGAATTTTTATTTTGGCCAATTCACCCTCCAGGTTGAAAGGTGCGGGAGCTCGGGCTTGACTCATTGATTCTGGTTGGTCCACCATAGTCTTTCGCTCAGAAGTACTGGTGGGGTTAATAGGTGAAACTTCGGGATGGGTTGATCTTTTCAGAAGAGTGATGTTTTTCTTCATGGGGGTGTCGGCTTTACTTTTCTCAGAAGCCTTCTCATGAGTTTTCTCAGCTTCGTCTACCTTCTGCGTTTCGATTATCTTTTTCGAGGAATTTCCATCTGTCTTCTTACTTCGCAGATTGTATTGACGGTGCACCTCCAAAATAGCGTTTTCAAAAGCCTGTTGTCTTTCATCCCCGGCCTCCTCACTTAACTTTGTTTGATTTAGCAAAAAAAGTTCCTGCTCTTCTTGAGTAAGGAAAATGGCCTCATTGTCATGGATGCCCATGAGGTTGATATGAGTGTCCTCCAATTCCTCAATTATTTCCCCCCCTTCATCAACATAGTTTTCTTGCAGGGGAGGCCTGATCGGCTGATCAGGACCTCTATGATCTCTTTGATCTCTTGGATCTCTTTGATCTCTTTGCCTGATTTGAGGAGGGTTTCTTCTAAAATTGGGGTTTCGAATCTAAGGGGCAGGTGTGTTGTCTCTCGGAGGATTTCTGTCTGAAATACTCGTTCTTTCTATCAATAATTCCAACGATCTGACCACATAATCCAATTTGGAATCAGTGTTTGACGTGGAAGGTTCTTCTTTGATCGTGACTCTCCTTTCTGAGCTTTGACGAGCTCGTTTCTCCAACAGGTTAGCCTCCACACTAATAGCGCTTCTCTGCATGTCTTCAAGGGTGGCAACATTTCTTTCTCTTAATTGGTAAGACATGTCAGGATCAAATCCATCAGGGAATTTAATCAACACCAAACCTTGGGGGGGTTTGATTTCTGTTGGGATTGCATTATACAAATTGTTAAAATGGGTGCAGTGATCTTGTACCATCTCACCTTGATTTCTTTTTATATTCTCGTATTCCAACAGTATCTGGAGAGGTTTTTTCTTTATCTCCCATCTGTCAAGAAAAATTTTCTGGAACGCGACAAGGTCAGGGATTGATGCGGTGGGTAAGGCTTTGAACCATTTTTTGACGTCCCCGGTCAGACTCTAGGCGAGCAGTCTCATTTGAACGTCGACTTCGTCAACTTCTTGTAAATCCAAGTAGTCGTTCATTTTATCCACATGTTGTTGTGCGTTTAATGTTCTGGTTGCATCGAACTGTGGAATTCTAGTTTGGTAGTCTTGGGGCATGGCATGTAGTGGCGCAGCCAACACCAAAGGGGCATATCGAGCTGCCATGATGGGTGGAGGAGGTGGGACGACGACCTGGGTGGTTGGAGAGGAAGCGACAGAAGACGGATTCGATGAAGGACTGGGCGGTGCTGAGGTAGTGATTTATGGTTTAGTCGTAGGAGACAAGACTTCGGGGGTTCGGGGTTGCAACGCAGTTGGGTCGAAGATGAGCTTAAATGCAAAGGTTTCAGACCATGTTCTAACCAGGTTTCGCAGCGGAAAAAGATCAATATCAAGGTTTTGAAGGATGTCTGGTTCTTCGGAAAGGAAGGGAGACTTATGAGGGGGAGTATAACTCGCTGAACTGGTAATTAAGGTCTTTCGCCTCAACAATTGCTCGGGATTATCTATCACTGTAGAGGGTTCTGGGTCTGGATGAGATCGAGTGTGAACTTTCTTGGGAGCCATAACTCTTTTTGGTTTATATATATATATATATATATATATATTTATTTTATGGCGAAGGAAACTAGGGGAGATTTCTACGTTGACGTCGTCTAGCTTCCAATTGTTCCTAAGTAGCTATGTCTCGTTCAATGGCTACCCATGAATGTTCGAGTTCTTCCCGATATCAGTAGTTTTGAGGATTATGTCAAAACGGTTTGACGCAATATGCGTTTGATTCGTTAGTCCATTCTTGATATTAGGTTGTACTACTGCAGGGACGGTCATAGAGGAACATTAAGAGTGGGAAAAGTTTCAAAGGGAGATTCTGAAAATAATATGTACAGATTTAATCAACCTCTAATCATTACTTTCTTCTCAGAGTCAACTTTCTTTAGGGGAGAGAAAAGTGAGGTATTCAGTTTTAGTTCTTCCCCAGTATGGTCGCCATTTATGTTAGCTCTCTGTAAATTTCCTAGAGGTTGAAGAAGAAATCTACAAAGGATAACCTTAACCAACCGCTTTTAAATCTGGGATCTAGCCCTTCTAGCTTCAGAGAGGGATCTCTCTATGTGATTTAGCTTTTTTTATTTTATTTCAGATATTAGGCTAGGTAAAGAAACTGTTGGTTTTGTTGTAAATGAGTTTTTGAAGTTGGTTGAGACGGTCTACACATCCGTTGGGCTATGGGGTCTGTAGTTAAACAAATAATGGATACAACCAAAAATGCTAAAGAAACCTCCACAGGGCGAGATAATATACTCACTAGATCTTTATAAATTAAAATGATGGATAGAAGAAAAGATGAGGAAAATAACTTCAACTAACAAGCAGTTAAGAATTTCTTAATTGAAGGTATTAGAAGATGAACATATAAATCTTTAGAATCGGAAACAGGGTATCAGAGATAAATCCTGCAACATAACGTTATTCATAAAGATTAGATTTAGAAAACAAAAATGAATACAGAGAAAGAAAAAACATTTAACTTAGAAGATCAACGTCACCAGTGAACATACGCAAGAATCCTGTAAATGCCTCTTCTTTATTAATGGTCGATCTCAAAAATAGTATAGTTTGATAGAAATAGGGTGTGCGAATCAACAACCCTCAATACTTCGAGAGTTGAAGTATTTATAATTCAAATTACAAATGTTCTTGTCATAACTGATCAGGACGTGCTCATTCTATTTTTAGTTTAACTACCTTAACTAATCAAAAACTGTTTGATGACTCATTACAACTGCATGTGGAAATTTATGGGGTAGGCCGTTGGCGAGGTGCTTTCGCAATATCTTCTGACTAGACAGGTGACTGGATTGTGACAGCTCATCTTCTAATCTAGTAGATCACACAGTTATTCCCATCTGATATGACCTGGCACTGTGACTTTAAGCAATCTCCGATACACTTCATCCATGTCTGTATATTTAGCAAATGTAGGCTTGATTGTCAATATGTGTTTAATTTCATGTTGGGTACTAATATCCAACTGCAAGGCATCCATGAATGCTTTCCCCGTGATGCTTCCCTATATCCCTGCAAACTTGGAATTGTCCTTAAACACTTCCGTCAACCTTTTCTTGTAATCAGGGAGTGTCATTAACCTGTCATTAATGAACTTCAGGCCAGGAAGTCCCTTCCTCTGGAGAGCATCTATCTTATTGAAAAACTTCTGCACTCCTTGGTCCATGACATGAATCTTCTCCTCAAGCTGGAGCATGAGACCCCTTTTGGTTAGAACCCTTTTGACTTCAAGTATAGTTTATGTCTTGTCCTCAATATTTAATTCTTCTAGTTCCTCCCTGGTCTTCGAATTCAAGAACCTTATGATTTCATTTGCTTGGGCTGGCATGTCTCCCAGCTCCATTCTGATTTTCTCAACAACTTGCTTGCTCCTCTCGAGCAACTCATTTTGTTCAAACATGATCTGAACCATTGGCCAGATTTCATTTATGGACTTGGAAATATCTGTCCACACGATCTCTTTTACCTCTGCCAAAGTCTTTCCTACCATTGTCTGTCTCTGGAGCTGTTGTAACTCCTTCTTGATTTGCTCATTCACCTGTTTCTCTTTGGATAGACTTGTGTGGAAATAAGTCTTCAGCTCTTGGAGATTCTCCACTTCTTTCTTAAGCCTACTGATTTCTGACTCTTGCAGGTTCATCCTCTCCATAGACTTGGCCAAGTCTGTTGTTCCAGCCGGTAGTGGCACTGATGCAGCAAATGGAATGGCTGTCACTGTTGTTGTGATCAATCCTGCAATTGGGATAGCACTTAATGGGATTCCTTCCATTGTCTTTTCTAGCTCTTTCTCTTTTAACAGTCTTTCCATCTCAACCTCCATTTCTTTAGCTGAGCATTCTGCTCCATGAGTAATTTTAACATCTCATCCTTTTCGGCTATCTCATTTGCATGTGGGTCCTCTGTTGGAGGGAGCTTTAGTTGTTTTCTTAAGGATGCGATGTCAACATTTTTCTTTTTAATCATCTCTTCGGCAGCCTTGACGTTCGCAGGGTCGTAACCGATCTTGAGGACCAGTTCCTCCAACGTCTTGATTTTGTTGTCTTTTGCGAAAGATGATATTTTTTCCAGCTTCAATTGGGTCTGGGCATTGTTCAAAGCTACCCGAAATTTTGATGCAGAAGCTGTAGCGTGGGCCAAGGTGTGGAAAACCATCTCCCCACTTTGCTTGTGCAGATCCATTTGATCTGTTGGATGCATGTCCTTGGCCTGGAACTCAAAGGTGGCCCTTTTGTAATATGATATCACCTTGGGATCTGGAACTTGTTCTTGGAGGTAGGCCATATGCATCCTACCCTTTTCTATGTCGAATTTCGAAAGAAGCCTATGCTGCGCTGTGGATGACTGCTTCTGAAACTGGGCATAAGTGCTGCTAGTAAGGGTCTGGTTTTTCTTCTTGATCAAGTCATATTTTTCAAAAATGCCCAACTTAGGCCCGATCTTGCTTGGCGGAGTATCTGTGGGAGAATCCGTGGATTTCATTGCTGTTGTTATTGCTTTATGCTGACTTGATCCTAAACTGAGAGTGACTGGCTTGACCTTTGTGGTAGATACTGTGGTAGTTAAAATTTCCAGCTCTATCGTTGCGCCGGGCGCTGAAACTGTCCTTGGCTTTTTGGAGTGCATTTGAAATTCCTCTGATGACACCTCCGTTATAGGAGGAGAGGATTCCTGTCAGGGCCTCTTATCCTTGGGGAACTGAGGTGTGGTGGTGGGTAAAATACTCATTGGAGGCGTCTGCTGTTCAACGTCAATTTGTTGTTCCACGTCCACCAACGTATCAGGCTCCCATTTTGTCTGATTTGCAAATCTCTCGATTTTCGGCTTGGGCTCATCCGCATATAGGACATTTTTATTTTTCACTCTCATTTCATAAATGATCCCGCAGGGATCATAATGCCAGGTGAAACTTGTAAGTAATTTCATATCCCTTAACATTTTGTCTGCTTCATCACCTGTGCCTCTACTATTGTAGATGAAAGAGCCAATCCGCCCTTTGATCCGCAATTGTTGCTTCTTCTTAAGGGAAACAAAGTGAATATCATCAGAATTCATTATTTGTCTAATATATTCCAATGCAAAAATTCTTACTGGTATATATCTCGGCATCTTGTAAGGTGCCAATTCGCACCCGTACACTCGGATCTTAGATTGATTCTGATACAAGTACAAGTCTCCTGTCTTTGCATTGTCCGAGAGGTGTAGAATTCTCCGGACTTCATCATTTATTCGTGGCTCAGGCATGCCACTCAACATACTTACCACAGGGTGTTAAAACTGGTCAATGAATGCTACGAATTCGTATTCGACAGAATTGTGTTTCAGAAGAGAAGTCCACGCTGTGACTGGCTGGGGCCTCCCTTCGGCGTCCATCTTCTGCATGGAGAAATTGAACCTGTCGGCTTGGAAATAGACGAAAATGTAAGCCAGAATGGATGAATACCTGAACATGCCCTCTGTGGCGAAATTCACAAAGTGTTCATGGATGCTATTGGCTAGGAAAGTGCTGTAGTTGAACTGCGTGGTCGGTTGTTCATCGTTTGAGAAGATGGATAGAAAACCCAGGATGGGCTCATCTACCCATTGATCAAAATAGTAACCAAGAAGGGCACACAGGGAAGAGATGATTTGATTTCCTTTGGTAGAGAAAATAGAAGAAGGGTAGGGGGGATTAGTGGAAGGGAGTGGAGCAGAAGTGGGGAGAAAAAGCTCGAAGATTTGAGCTCTCTGAGGGAAATTCATTTTCTGGTATAGTTCAGTGAGGATTTCTAAGTTGAACGGGGACGCAGATTCAGCACGGGTTATCTGCATCATCTGGTCAATATCTTCTGGGGTGATGAAGAAGAGGATGTCTCCAGACGAAGAAACAATGGCTTTCTGGTTGGGGACGTAATGGGCTTGGCATTTGAGGGTGAATTCTGGGAAATGATGAATCTGGGGGAAGAGATACAGGGGCAAATTGGACTCCCAGAGTCCAATTTCGTCACTCTGGTCCAAGAACACTTCCCAGAGCCATCACTGCAGATTAGAAAAGTCAAAACTGCAAATAGTGTCTGCTATCAATCGATATTTATCGACCAAGGGGACTTTATCCAGGTCAATAGGAGGAGGAAGAAAAGGATTGTCTTCTTCTTCCGCTTGTCTGGACTTTGACACCATTTCAGCTATTGTACCTGCAAATAAACAATATGGTAGTGGGGTTGAAAAACTGTGGGTGACGGTGATACGAAAGCAATGGAGGAATAAGATATTTCTGGCGCGATGGACGAATAACGAATGAACAGGGAGAACGATAGTTTTATTCAAAAATGGGTCGGTTGGACGCGGGAAAACGGTCAGCATGACAACGGGTATATTGCCCGGTTATTAATTGACAATGGGCCACTTGGGATGAGATGGCAGATGACGGTGGCCAGAGCATGCGGATGAGTGATGTGGAGACACGTGATTGGAGGTAAAAGTCGCCAAAGGAGGTTTTTCATGAGTGAAGGGGGTTATGGTACTGACAGCATGGACTAATAGAAGTTATGAGAAGTGACACGACCATGGGAGCAAGTGGAGCAAGTGGAGGATGACGTCTAGGGGAGGCGGGATGTCAGGACGCAGGTGGGGGATGGGACTTCTGGACCAATGGGACAACGCCACATGTAACAAGGGGCCCGCCGTAGGAAATATCTTTTCCGGACCCCCCCCCCCCCTTTTGGTTAAAGGCAGGACACCAGGGGGGGTCTGAAATCCATTTTGATCTGTTGATCTGCGCATTGGTTTCCTGACCACAGATTTTAGCGCATTTATTAATACCCATTCCATACCCCCCCTCCATTAAAGGCAGAACGGACGGGGGGGGTATGGAATCCAATATGGACCATAGATTTAAGCGCTGTGTTTTAGATCGTCCAGATATGCACCCAAGTTATAACCTATTCCAGACCCCCCCCCTTCTGTTAAAGGTAGAACGAGTGGGGGGGTCCGGAATCCAATGTGGGCCGTGGATTCACGTGCTCTCTTCTGGACCGTCCAGATCTGCGTGGATATTATCGCCGATTCCGGACCCCCCCCCCCTCCGTTAAAGGTAGAATGCAAGGGGGGGTCTGGAATGCTGTGTGAGCCCTTGATCTAGGCGCTGTGATCTGGACCATGGGAAAGTGAAAGAAACGTATGTCAGGAGCGGAGAAAGTCATGTGTAGGAAAAACTTAGGATTAGTGCTTTCTTATGGGTTTTTCCAAACTTTGTCTTAGACACCACCAAGGGGACATCATTTCAACTATACTTAGGCATGGGAGACATGGGGTGGCATCTTTATCATTCTAGTTTTATTTGGGCAAGGCAGGCCAAGTAGTTAATCTACATTCTAACCTACTTTCATGAGACAAATAACCCAGATTAAACTGTTGGGTTAAGATATTATTATTCCTAGGGGCTATCTGACCAGGATTAGATGGTTTGATCAGATGTATTCACTAGTTCTAACCTAGGGGCTATCTGACCAGGATTAGATGGTCTGATCAGATGTATTCACTAATTCTAACTTAGGGGCTATCTGACCAGGATTAGATGGTCTGATCAGATGTATTCACTAACCTATCAACATTGAAAATTTAAAAGAACTTGGTCATGCTTTAAGGGTATGACCAAGTTACTATTATTGCATGGGGCTTTTTGTTTCAATTCTCTTTGCCCTCTTTTCTTTTCTTTTCTTTTTCCTTTTTCTTTTCTTTTTTCAAAATGAAAATCAATTGCCAATAAGAACACTAGATATAGATAATATCCATGATATCCAAGTCATAAGTTGATTCCCATAATTTATGGGGTGATAACATAAGGGATTCGGGAAGTTAGGGAATGAAAAACCCTGTAAAATACACCCGAAATATCAGGAATATATTTTTTTGAGCAAAAATTAACATGTATGTGGGTTGCTAATAGGGAAATCGTGTACGTACATGAGTTGATTTAAGGAAAGTCTCCTACACTTTCATAAATGGGTTTTTTAAATAAGTTTTTGAGGAGGAAAAAGGGAATTTAAGTCCTGCAAGCAAGGAAAGGGATGTAGCATAAGCCAATGAGTCATCATATGCATGTATAGTGTAAAATGATGCTATAACACTAGCCAATAACTAATCTACATATGTATTAATTTATATAATGTGGTTCAAAGGGACAATGATGGATCCTATTTTAGGGAACTATAATTAGTGGGTAAATTATTCTCTTTGTACTTTTTGGAAATATCTGATTAGATTGAGGGTATTCCATGAATATAATATTCTCTTTGTTTTGAACAAAGGTCCTGTTGACGGGCGAAAATGATCGTTTGTCAACTGGAAGAATGAGTCTGGTTCGGGGTTGTCTAAGTAACCCAAGCCATTTGGTGTAACTCGTTCTGCAGGTTTAATGGCTCCATTAGCCAATCTAAAAGTCCTAAAAGCAACAAATAAAAGAAATGAAATAACTATCTAATTACCAATCACTATGTATATATGTACATACGTATAATGTAACTATTATAGATTTATTTAAATGAAAGCTTTACTTATCTTACTTATATACATGATATACAAACTGCAAGTTTTAATCTAAACTTACGAAACTCAATGTGAAAAATAACTTCTTTGAGGATGCAGATAAAGAAAGAACATAAAAAAAAAATGTTTTTCCTTTATAAATCTAAACTAATACAAGAAAGAATACTATGAAACAGAAACATATGGATAGTCAAAAGACAAAACATACATTCGAGTTTCAGTGATAAGTAAATGACAGAAAAATATAATTGAGCTAACCTGTTAGTGGGTTAGCGATATGTATCCAAGTATCTTCATGATTAGAGAACGTCCAACTACCATGTCCAAGAGGGAAACCTGCAATGAACCTTGAGACTATTCTAAATAAATCCAGAACAATGTGTTGGAAGTTGAGTTTTAATAACAAACTAGATAGTACAAACATGTCCTTTGATCTTATGATCGCAAGCGATTACATTAAGATAAATCTAGTTGTAACAACATTGCATTTGATCATTCAACTAAAAATTAAAGAGAAATCTTGTCATTTAACCTGAGTGGATGATCAGACTGTTAATATCTGAAGCATCAAATATGGGCAATATTTATAAAAGAATTATCCCAAAAACATAATAGATTGTGAAGTCTAAAGATATAAAAAACTATTAGTTTATCAGGATAAACAAAGTATAAATGAAAACACCATTTACAGGAAGCTAAAACTAAAATGCAAATTGTTGTTCCATTCAGGTTCGTAAATTGATCGCCCACCTTCAGTCCTAGGCTAAAATGCCTTCATTGTCAAAATCTATAGTATTTAAAGATTTATTGCAAGCTAAACATCCTATCTTGTAAGATTGGATCGGATCCCAAAAGGATCTACAAGTTACAAAAATAGAGGGTCCAAAGCCACTCAATATCAAATTGTATCCTCAAAATCATGAAAGTTTTGTTTTTTTTGTTTTTATTTACAAAATGAGCCAGAAGAAATGGCTAATTAACTAAATCCAAAAATGCTCCATCTTATGATATCACCACAATATACATGATATCCTGAAAGAAAAACGAAATGAAGAAATTAGACACTTATTTAACTAATATTTTCCAATTTTTTTCATGAGAATTGACTGGCTACATAATCTATTGATTATGTAGATAGTTTTATTTTAAACAACATAAATATAAATCAATCCATCTTAATTAGAAAAATAACAATAAAAACAAATCTTACCTTTCATCTAAATACTAAATTCGAATCATAAAATCTCAGAGTTGATCACTGCTTTGACACACTCAACATTTTTTATTATGACATTTCCAGTCCTTTTCAAATGTTTTCCTTGCGTTTGTGCACTGATATTGAGCTCACGGTTTTCAATTGTTAATAAGTCATTTTGAGCCATAAGGGTCTTGATCTTTGCCTGAAGGATGGGGACATCTATGTAATATTGGCCAATCCAATGTATGCACACTTCGCACTATGGAACTGGGACAGTCGGTTGAGGAGACACATGATTTTGTGTCAAAACATTACCACTATCCATCATGGGATTTTGACTGAGTTTATAAATTCCTGGAAGATCTTTGTTGTGTTTGAGGCATGGTGGCAGATTATTTACATAATCAAAAGTCTAACTTAGATATGGTTTGGAGTAATTTAGGGTAATTTAGGTCTTCACCTGCCAGGAACTTTTCGATCTCGGAATCAGAGCTTTCATGGACCTCGATCACCCCAATCGAGCTCACATGAGCTTTTGATCCATTTCATAGGCTCCTCGAGATTAATCTCCCAACCCTTTTGTTATTAAAACCTACGTCTGGATTCTTATTTGACAGTTTGTGTGAGTGTTTATTGATGGTTTTTGCAATGGTATTAGGGAAAAAATACTTCTCATGCTCAGGAGATTCAATGAACCTAGGTCTAGCAACTCATTTCCTGAATATAGCCCAATCGGGCTTAGCCCTTTCACAGGGTTTTTCGCATGAAAAATATGGCCTGTCACTGGAAGGAACAGAGGGGGCTTTCTAGTATAATCTTATCAACCAAATGAATTTCTACAGGGTTTACTGTAACAAATCCATTACAGGTTACAAAAGTATCCCACTCGTCACCCTGTAGTTTCCAATGATGGACTAACAACAACCTAATTATCCCATGGTGGAATAAACTGGAATTCAAACTCTACCTTTTATATATCTTAGACATTTTATATAAACTCCTTAATAAGTAAAATGGCATGTTTAATTGGAAACCGATAAAATGCATTAGAAGTCTTATGTGGTAAAGAAAAATGAGGCAATAACAACCTTCACATGTAATGAATTGCGTCAACACTGCCAATAAACCATGCCACCTAATCTTCAACAGAGAGATTGGCATACCTTTGTCACAACACTGGATTCGCTGAGAGGTAGCAAACAAAATCCATGGTACCTCTTCCAACTTTGAATTTTTAAACCATTTATAGACGGTGAGGGGAAGGCTCATTGCCTCGCTCAGAAATTCCTCGGTGATTTCTAATTGAACATCCCCCACTTTGGCTTGGCATCCATCGAAAGAGAGGGCAGAATCTTGGGTTGTTTGCAAGTTGTAACCCTGGAATTTCTTGAGAAAATCAACCCAACCCTGACTCTTAAGGTCTTCACTCACATCGTCATACAAAAGCAAGGTTTGGGAGCCATTTGGTTCGACATGGACTACAGGGGCCATAAGGGTTCGGACAGGAAGTCACGAAGGTGACCAGAATTCACTGTGAGCATGAAGGGTTTAAAAAACAGAGGAAACCAGAGAAAATACCAAAGGAATAAAACTCACCATTACCTTAGCCTGACCAGAATGAGAGCATAAGGGGTTTCAATCCATGAAAATTAGGGCATTACAGGTTATGAGTGTTCTGAGTGCAGAGCGAAACCCAAGACTCTAGTTTGTGATGATGGATCTATCGATTCAAATTGACACCTCAAACAAAGTACAAGATACAAATGGGTGTGTTTGAATCTCATCATTATGTAATGGGTGAAGTTGATTTGCTAAGGTTAGGAGAAGAGGTGTTTTACAAACCAAAGCATAACGATAATTTGAAATGAAAAATGATTTACCAAGAATTATAAATGAAACAAACCTATAGTCCATTGCGAATCGATTCTTGGTGTATCATTCAAGTACTCAAGATATAGCTTATAATCCATGAACAACTTAAAACAACTATTTTCTTGATATATGATAAGCTTCAAATCAAAACGACATTCATTAAAAGATTTGTAAGACCATTTACCCTTCTAGAGACATAAGCCTCAGATACAATTGCAATACAATTATAAGTTTTAATGCTTCATTCATGCTTTTAGTCATGAATGAAGCATGAAAACAAAAATAAAATAGGAACAATCGAAACACCCTTTCACAACCAAAAAGTCACCTTCAAATAGAAATATTTACATGACAAAGCGTAGGCTGCTATAGTAATTATTATTTGTCACTTTCAAAGGTGAAAATCGTGTGGGGCTGCCAACAATGGTGACTTACTGGGAGAAGAAGTTATCTATGCATCATGGACGAGTTCATGTTAGGACTACTTAGAATGATTACAGATCAAAAACAACTGAAGGACATCAAGCATTCCAAGGATCATTACACAATCCAGGTTTAGATATCTTCCTGTTCAAATTAAATGCAGTGATGAATTTTAAAAATGAGAGCAACGATATTCAAGTCAATGGCTCTGATACTGTTGACAGGGCCACTGTTGCCAACAAGCATCCATATCCTCAACAAGGATATCAATTAACCCACTCTGACACCTCTACCCTATCCAAGAAGTTTCAATTCAAAATGAAAGATGCTTATGACCAATATCAAAATTTAAACCTGAGAATTTTCTTGAACCTGACATTGCTTTGCTACCAACGGGCCTATTCAGTACCCCGACAAAGTTGTCTTGGAATCATGCATGAATTTACCTGCTTCCAACAAACTTGTTTAGTATCCCGATGGGTTTACAAACACTTCCCACAACTCTTGATAAATTGTTTACAATCTTATATAAATTTAACGATATTCAGAAGAGTGGGGTGATACTGAAAATTCCAGTCTTTAGAACACTTGTTATTTTTCAGCCTTTAATTTTTTTCTTAGTCACCTTCATTATGATCTGAAGTTATTTTCTTGATGAAACCAATTTTTCAAGGATAGGAAGGCATACTTGATTTTCTTTATTTAAAAGTTGGGACATTGTAAAAGGCTTTAAAGATGATCGTGTCTGCTCATAATTATAAAGTGAGACTAGGAAGTCTGTTTCAAACAAAAGTTTTCTTTAGTTAGTCTGTGTTTCAACAATTCACATCATTGATGCTCTTGAGAGGACCTTAACAGTTTCTTCATAATGAAGCATTCTAGTTCCCCTCCATGAACTAAAAGGTGACACAGACATAAATTTAACCAAAAAGCAGTGAAAACAAATAAGATGAAAATAACCAAAATCTGAAAATAAAAATAAAACAAAACAAAAAAATATGTACAAAAGGTGGATCTGGAACTATCATGAAAAATACCTCTTGAGATATTGGCATTCACCGGGAAAGTGTCTGTCTATCCCTCTAAATTCTGTAGGCGAAAAGAGTTGGGACCTAGTTTTCAGCGATTAAGAAGGGTCCCAACCACAGGTTCTGGAACTTGGTATGTTCCCCTTTTCCCTCACGAGGTTTATCCCACTTGAGAACCAAATCTCCTACCTCGAAGTTTATATCTGAAGCAGAGTTTGAATTGAACCATCTTTTCACGATATTTTGATGCTGATCCAGTCTCTCTTTTTCTTGTGCTCTTACTTCCTCTAATTTCAACAAAGCATTAATTCAACTTTCAAGAGGAGGAAAATCCTCTTCCTGAACTTTCTGTGATAATTGCAGAGAGAGAAGTAGAACACGAGGAGGGATAATCACTTCTCTTCCATAGATGATAAATAAAAGATAATTACCAACAGAGGTTTTTGGTGTCACCCTATCATCCCATAGCGCATTAGTAAGTGTGTTGTGCTAGTTTTTGTGGTTTTCAAAAAGTGTCCTCTTGATGATTTTGGTCAGGTTTTTGTTTGTTGATTTTGCTAAGCCATTTCCTTGGGGGTAATAGCTGGAACAATATTTCAGTTTTATCCTTTTTTCCAAAGAAGAAACACTCATATCGAGGGATGAAAATTAGGAAGCATTATCGAAGACCAAACACTTAGGAATACCGAATTGAGTAATGATGTTTGAGTTAAGGAAATAAATTACTTGACTAGTGTTTACCACTTTTAGTGGTGCAGGCTCAGACCATCTGGTAAAATAATCCGTTGTTGTAATGATGTATTTTGGTTGCTACGAGGAACTGGGGATAATCGATCCTATAATGTCAAGACCCCACTGCTGAAAAGGAGAATCTACCGAAACATGATGCAAATGGAATGTTTCCTTCTGTACTCGTCCATCAACCTTTTGGAATACTATGCATTTACGACATAATGTGTGGGCATCTTTGAACAATGTGGGCCAATAGTACCCAACTCTTAATAATTTTTTGAGCATTGGTGTCTCCGCCGAAGTGCCCACCAGCTTCACCTGCATGCAGTTTAGATAATACTTTATCTGCTTCATCTCTTTCCAAACAATGCATGAGGACGTTATCAAAATTTTTACAGAATAATACGCCATTTACCAACTAGAAAGGTGCAGATTTTAGTCTTAATGCTCTTGTCTTTTTTGGATCGAGATGGCGAGGAGACGAACTATGTGTTAGATAAAACTTAATATCATCAAACCAAGAATTAGAAACAACTTGTGTACAACATATTTGATTTTGACTATGCTGATTTACAGTTAAGACATTAATTTGACTCTGTTGCTCTTCAACTGAATCAACCACTAGTTTGCACAAACCTTGACCTCTAACAATTTGTGGAGGGGTAATTTCGAGGTCATACTCTTGTAACGATGTCATCCAATTTTCCCATTTTTCACCCAATTCCTTTTGTACTAACAAGTTTCTGACAACAGAATAAGGCACAATGACTTTAGTTATGGATTTCAGTGAATATGATCGAAAATGTTTCACTGCTTTGAAAACTGCATAAGCCTATTGATCTACAGTTGGGTAGTTAATCTCTGATCCTTTGAAGGATGAGCTCATAAAGGCAATGGGGATTTCATTAATTTCAACCTTCTTTTGGGTCAGCACAACAATATAATATCGATCAGAGGTGAAAGTATAAAGCGTGAAATCTTGTGAGAAATCAAGACTCTTTAAGGAAGGGGCCTCCACTATGGATTTTTTGATGGAATCAAAATCTTGATTTTCTTGCGGTCCCCAATGATACTGAACATCCTTTTTAATTAAGTTTTTCAATGGCCTTACCATTTCTGAAAAACTCGGGACAAACCTTCTGAAAAAATTGATCTGGCCTAAAAAAGATTTCATATATTTTTTGGAGGAGGGGGGAGGAAGTTTGGCAATGACTTGAGTTCTTTTGGGATAGAAGATCATCCCATCACTGGATACTATGAATCCGAGAAGTTTTCCTTGTTCCACTGCAAATATAGACTTCTTAGGGTTGAGATATATGTCATACTTGCAGCATCATTCTAGGACAGACCTAAGGTGAGACAAGTGATCTTCCTTGTTTTTGGAGAAAATAGTAATGTCATCAAGATAGACCACTACAGATTGATTGATGAGACCTCAAAAAGTATTATCCATTGCTCTCTGAAAAGTGGCCATGGAATTTTTAAGCCCAAAAGGCATTTTCCTGTAGGCATAAGTACCCCATGGGATACGAAAAGTGGTTTTTAACTGGTCTGAGGGAGACATGAGGACCTGGTTGTATCCCGAAAAACTGTCTAGCAGTGACAGTCTTTCAGAAATAGATACATGCTAAATAATTTGTTCCATTGGAGGAACATGATAATTGTCTTTGTCAGATGCTCAGTTCAAGTTTCGAAGATCGACATAGAGTCGAATTTCACCACTTTTCTTCTTTACATGAACAATATTAGACACCCATTGTGTGTGTCTTACTGGGATCTTTGCATTCAATAATTTATTTAGTTCTTTCTTGACTGTCGGTTCCAGCTTAGGGTGCATCTTTATTAGCTTTTGCTGAAAAGGTTGAGTTTGAAGTTTAATGGGGATGATATGTTGTATTATGTTAGGGTCAAAAGTTTTTAATCATTGTATGTCCAAGCAAAGACATCCTTGAATTCTCTAAACAATTTTATAAAAGTGGACCACTCCTACTCAGAACATCTCGTTCCCAGAATGATATATTATGGATTATCTTTAGTCCCTAGATTTACCTTTTCATGAGTCAAGGAAGAACTGTTTGTTTTACAATTTACCGATTTTATAAATTTATCATGCAAATCATAAAACTTTTCTAGTCTTACCACGGATTTAGGGATATAATTTACCAGATCCGATGTTGATTCGGGAGACCTCAGCTATGATATTACCGTAAAATTGTGGATATCTTGATCGTGGGTGCCTTCATCAATAACCGCACCTTGGAAGGTGTCCTCCATGTGCAGAAAACTGATGATCTATTGATCATCATCAAACACTCTCCAATTAGTGACGTTGTTTGGGATTGATGGTTTGAACAATAACTCAATTGAAAATGCATTTGGAGAAAGACCTTCTGCGAGAAATTTTTTGGAAGCGACATTAACTAATAAATCAACCTCAGAATTGTTTAATCTTGGAATGGAATTGATTTTAAATGCGGAAAATTTGTGCATTAGATTCCATACCTCGGTTTGATAACTTTTCAGGTGTGGTGATAGGCAATGTATGGAGTTTCTTACTTGTCTAACCAAAATTTCTGAATCATCGAATACCATTAAGTTCTATACGTTCATATCTACCACTTTCTTGAGTCCTTGCAAAAGTGCCTTGTATTCGGCGGTGTTGTTTGTACATTCAAACTATAATCAACAAGTGATAAAAGTTTTATTACCTGTCGGGTCGATGAGTACACATCCTGCACCAACTCCTTCTTTAGATTTGTATCCATCGAAGTAAAGTGACCATATGTGAGCTTCGTCGGTAGTGTTTGGCACATTCGGTAAAGATGTCGACTGGGTATATGTCATGAGCTCTGACTGTTGTTCTGGATCGGTGATGGAAGAGGTTTCAACCATGAAGTTACGGAAAAAGGTGTTCATTCCTTGCATTTTGAGAAAATTAGTGGAAGCAGTAAATGGTTCATTAGCATCGTTCAAATCCATCACGGTGTGCTTGAGGTAACGTGCACGATTAATCCTAATTCTCTTTAGCTTTCCATTCTTTGGTAGCCACAAATGAGACCAATCTATTGCAAAGTATCCATGTAGCTATTCAGACCAATCCCTGCTTAAGAATAAACCATAAAATTCAGGGATGTCAACAACAATGCTATCAATAATTTGGTGAACCTTAGGATTAGAGGATATCTTAACGGGCACATTCTTTAGTTCACCAATTACCTTAACATTCGTCTGATCGAGAAGAATGATTTTAAGACTAGAAGGTTGAAATTCAGCATTGAGTTTTTGGCAAACAGACAAAGGAATCAAATTTGATGATGCGCCAGAATCTACCATGCAATTATGTACGTTTCTATTGAAATTTTCAAAAGTTAATAAGAAAGGTGGGACATTTTTGCGAGTATTAATAGCAAAATTCTGTTGATTTTTAGTTGTTGTCCCTGAAATTACTTTATCTACATTTGATACAGTTTTTTCAGTGAGGTCCCTTTTATATGAGGTTTCAAGTGTTGTTTTAGTAGGGATATTTTTATTTGTTTTAGAACTAATTTATGCAATTTTCTTGCTATTTAGATTGTTATTTTTACTGTTTTCTGCAATGTTCTGAAGCATTTTATACAGAAGAAGAGGAAACTTCAAAAGTTCATAAACAAAAATATTAGCTCTAAGTTTCTTTAGATATTCATTCAAATCATATTCTAAACTTGGGGCTTCTAGATTCTGTTTTGTTTCAGTTTGTTTAAATTATTTCGAAGGCACATTAGTACTTATTTCAGAAGAGGGTTTACTCTGAGTTTTTCTTCTGGTGTTGTAAGGATGGACAATTTCAAAATTGGCTTGGAAAATACTATTGGAAAAATGTCCGAAGACATTGGGAGATGATTCCTCTTCTTTGACTATTTCTTCTTCAACCACATCTTTAGAATTCGCAAGGGGGACTAAGTTATCATGTGCTTCAAGGATAGTCTGTATAGCGTATTGTAAGCTTTCAAAGTTTAGACCATCAGGGATTGGATTCGGTCGGTTTGAGGGAAAAGGTTTTCTGAAAGGAGGTTTGTAACTTCCTTTGCTTGAAGATGCTTCTTTAGCTAATCTCCTCAAGTCTATGAATTGATTCAATAATTTTTGGACGACCTTTTGTAAAATTTCTAAATCTGAGGTTTCTGATTGAGCTTTGGTTTGGGGAGGCCTAGGAAGAATTTTTATTTTCTTCTTAAAAGATGGGGTTATTTCTGCCTCATTACTAAGATTATCTTTCAAGCTCAAAATATCTTTTTCAATTTGGCTAGCCTCCTCGAAGGCTTCCAGTAACATTGAATTCTTATACATTTTAACCCAAATTGCTACATTAAGGTGTAGAGCTTTGGTGTAATATGCCACAATAAGGCTTTCTGCGGGCATTGAATTAGTGGGGATTCGATTTTTTAATGTGAGGAACCTTTGGTTAAAATATTTTACTTTCTCCTTAGGGTTCATCTTTAAGATGGATAGTTCCATGACTAATACTTTAGGAGATTTATCATCTCTGAACTTCTCTAGGAAACAAGACTTGAATTTGTCCCAAGATACAATGGTGTGAGGTTGTTGGGAGAAATACCATGTAGATGCATTGCCCTCAAACGTGTAATGAAAAATTCTACATACTACATCTTCATGTTCTACACTTCAGAGTCTAATGGCTAGCATGATTTTTTTTATGTGATCCTCGACGATTTGCTTAGAATATGGATCAAACTTAGGTAACCATTTCTCCGAGTATTTTGGTAAAGGTTACTGGGGTCTAGGTAGAGCCACAACATCTTGTTCAAGTCAAGGTCTATCAGGATTGCTTTGATTTTCCATGGGTGTAGTTGGTGTCGAAGGCTGAGATGGTTTAGATGAAGAACTGCCTTCGTCAGATGACTCTCCTCCTAAAGATGAAGGAGATGAATGAGGTGGTGAAGGTGGGATACCATATCCTCCGGCTGCAAGGGTAGGGGTGTGGTCAGGATCTGTGGTATTATCTCCTAAAGGATCCAAAAGTAGACTAGCACATTCAAGTTTCTCTCAGATATTCGAGAAATCTAAAGGTTGATTGAGAGGCCTACTAGGTTGTCTGATACGGGACAAAGAACTATGTTTCCTTAAGAGTGACTGACGAATGATTTATTGTATGTTGTCCCCTTGAGGAATTGGTGTTACTGGCTCAATGGGAACCTCAAGATTTTCGTTCGAGGTAGTTGTTGTTTCGTAAATAACGTTGTTGTATGAGCGACTATGTGTTACTACAGGGGAGCGAGTGTGTGGAGGTGGAGTCTTACGACTTCCATGTGCCATCAATTGTATTCAATCCCTTCTTCTAGCACCATTTGTTGACGGGCGAAAATGACCGTTCGTCAAATGGAAGAACGAGTCCAGTCCGAGGTTATCTAAATAACCCAAGCCATTTGGTGTAACTTGTTCCGATGGGTTTAATGGCTCCGTTAGCCAATCTAAAAGTCCTAAAAGAAACAAATAAAATAAATGAAATAAATAACTAATTACTATATATATATATATATATATATATATATATATATATATATATATATATATATATATATATATATGTACATATGTATAATGTAACTATTGTAGATTTATTTAAATGTAAGCTTTACTTATCTTACTTATATACATGATATACAAACTGCAAGTTTTAATCTAAACTTACAAAACTCAACATGAAAAATAATTTCTTCGAGGAAGCAGATAAAGAAAGCACATAAAAATATTTTTTCGTTTTTCCTTTATAAATCTAAACTAATATAAGAGAGAATACTATGAAACAGAAACATATGGATAGTCAAAAGCCAAAACATACATTAGAGTTTCAGTGATAAGTAAATGACAAAAAAATATAATTGAGCTAACTTGTTAGTGAGTTAGCGATATGTATCCAAGTATTTGCATGATTAGAGAACGTCTATCTACCATGTCCAAGAGGGAAACCTGCAATGAACCTTGAGACTATTCTAAATAAATCCAGAACAGTGTGTTGGCAGTTGAGTTTTAATAACATAATATATGGTACAAACAAGTCCTATGATCTTATGATCGCAAGCGATTACATTAAGATAAATGTGGTTGTAACAACATTGCATTTGATCATTCAACTAAAAATTAAAGAGAAATCTTGTCATTTAAGATGAATGGATGATCAAACTATTAATATCTGAAGCATCAAATATGGGTGATATTTATAAAAGAATTATCCCAAAAACATAACATATTTTGAAGTCTAAAGCTATCAAAAAATATTAGTTTATCGAGATAAACAAAGTATAAATAAAAACACCATTTACAGGAAGCTAAAGCTAAAATGCAAATTGTTGTTCCATTCAAGTTCGTAAATTGATCATCCACCTTCAACCCCAGGATAAGATGCCTTCATTATCAAAATATGTAGTATTTAAAGAGTTCTTGCAAGCTAAACATCCTATGTTGTAAGATAGGATCATATCCCAAAAGGATCTACAAGTTACAAAAATAGAGGGTCCAAAGCCACTCAATATCAAACTGTATCCTCAAAACCATGAAAGTTTTTTTTTTTTATTTACAAAATGAGCCAGAAGAAATGGCTAATTAACTAAATCCAAAAATTATCCATCTTATGAGATCACCACAAGATACATGATATACTGAAAGAAAAATGAAATGAAGAAATTAGACACTTATTTAACTAATATTTTCCGAATTTTTTCATGAGAATTCACTGGCTACAAAATATATTGATTATGTAGCTAGTCTTATTTTAAACAACAAAAATATAAATCAATCCATATTAATTAGAAAAATAACAATAAAAACACAAAT
This sequence comes from Picea engelmannii, assembly GCA_009831015.1. NCBI lineage: Eukaryota > Viridiplantae > Streptophyta > Pinopsida > Pinales > Pinaceae > Picea > Picea engelmannii. The sequence goes on along the minus strand of ML779698.1, from coordinate 549,034 downwards.
AAGATAAAATCAAATCTTACCTTTCAACTGAATACTAAATTCGAATCATAAAATATCAGAGTTGATCACTGCTTTGACATACTCAACATTTTTTATTACGACATTTCTAGTCCTTTTCAAAAAATTTCCTTGCCTTTGTGCAATGATCTTGAGCTCGTGGTTTTCAATTGTTAATAAGTCATTTTGAGCCATAAGGGTCTTGATCTTTGCCTGAAGGATGGGGAAATTTGTGTAATATTGGCCAATCCAGTGTATGCACACTTCACACTGTGGAAATGGGAAAGTCAGTTGAGGAGATACATGACTGTGTGTCAAAACATTACCACTATCCACTGTGGGATTCTGACTGAGTTTACTTCCTGGAAAATGTTTTTTGTGTTTCAAGCATGGTGGTAGGTTATTTACATAATCGAAAGTTTGACTTAGATCCGATTTGGAGTAATTCGGGTCTTCACCTTTCGGGAGCTTTTTGATCTTGGAATCAGAGATTTCATGGACCTCAATCACCCTGATCGAGCTCACATCATCTTTTGATCTATTTCGTAGGCTCCTTGAGATTAATCTCTGATCCTTTTTGTTATTAAACCCCTGCGTCTGGATTCTTCTTTGACAGTTTGCGTGAGTGTTTATTGATGGTCTTTTCAATGGTATTAGGGAAAACATACTTCTCATGCTCAGGAGATTCAATGACCCTAGGTATAGCATCCCATTTCCCGAATATAGCCCGATCGGGCTTAGCCCTTTCAAAGGGTTTTTGCATGAAAAATCTGGCCAATGATAATTTTATGTTAGAATTCAAACTCTTCTTTTTATATCTCTTAGACATTTTATATAAACTCATCAATAAGTAAAAT
>ML779698.1:520959-547566 GCA_009831015.1 Picea engelmannii | reverse complement strand
AAATGAATAAAGTGGAAAATAATGATGTGAAACCCAAATGTATTTATGAAAATGATATGATGAAGGTTTAATTGGGCGATGAAATGTAAGGAATAGTGAAGGGAAAGGTGGATGAAAATACGACATTTCTGAGTCCCAACAATGTGGTAAAGAAAACCAAGGCTGCAATGACCTTCACATGTAATGAATTGCCTCAACACTACCAATAAACCATGCCACCTAATCTTCAATAGAGAGATTGACATACCTTTGTCACAACACTGGATTCGCCGAGAGGTAGCGAACAAACTCCATGGTACCTCTTCCAACTTTGAATTTTTAAACCATTTATGGCCGGTGAGGGGAAGGCTCGTTGCCTTGCTCAGAAATTCCTCAGTGATTTCTAATTGAACATCCCCCACTTTGGCTCGGCATCCATCGAAAGAGAGGGAAAAATCTTGGCCTGCTTGCAAGTTGTAACCCTGGAATTTCTTGAGAAACTCAAACCAACCCTGACTCTTAAGGTCTTCACTCACATCATCATACAAAAGAAAGGTATGGGAGCCATTTGGTTCGACACAAATGATAGGGGCCATAAGGGTTCAGACAAGCAGTCATGAAGGCGACCAAAATTCACTGTGAGCATGAAGGGTTTCAACAACAGAGGAAACCAGAGAAAATACCAAAGGAATAAAACTCACCATTACCCTAGTGCGACCAGAATGAGAGCATAAGGGGTTTCAAGCCACGAAAAATTGGGAATTACGGGTAATGAATGTTCTGAGTACAGAGTGAAACCCAAGACTTTGGTTTGTGATGATGGATCTGTCGATTCAAACTAACACCTCAAACAGAGTACAAGATACGACCGGGTGTGTTTGAATCTCATCATTGTGTAATGGGTGAAGTTGATTTGCTAATGTTAGGAGAAGAGGTGTTTTACAAACCAAAGCATAACAATAATTTAAAATGAAATATGATTTATCAAGAATTATAAATGAAACAAACCTATAGTCCATTGCGAATCGATTCTTGGTGTATCATTCAAGTACTCAAGATATAGCTTATAATCCATGAGAAACTTAAAACAACTGTTTTATTGATATATGATAAGCTTCAAAGAAAAACAAAATTCATTAAAAGATTTGTAAGAACATTTACCCTTCTAGAGACATAAGCCTTAGATACAATTGCAATACAATTATAAGTTTTAATGCTTCATTCATGCTTTCAGTCACGAACGAAGCATGAAAACGAAAATAAAATAGGAACAATCAAAACACACTTTTACAACTGAAAAGTTACCTTCAAATAGCAATATTTACATGACAAAGCGTAGGCAACTACAAGAATTATTATTTGTCACTTTAAAAGGTGAAAATTGTGTGGGGCTTCCAACATATCCTTAACCACCCCACATATCCCTCCTCATCCCATGCACCACCCTTCATTCGACCAACCTTAACTAGGAGGGATTAGACCATCTACCTAGACACCCTTGATTTTCTCAAGGTCGGGGGACTCGTAGCCTCAATGAGGATGGGGATGGGGGGAGAATAGGAGAAAACAATATTTTGATGATCCAATATTGGAAGACTTATAAATATCTTGCAAAGTAGGAACAAAAAATAAATATAAAAAATGTTTAAAATTAGTGAATTTGTTAGGGATAGATTTGTCTAGTTCAATTGAAGGAAGGATTTGATTGAGAAAGAGCACATTATTACAAAATTATATTTCCTTGACTCAAAATTCAAACATGTCTTGGAAAGCATACCTAGATTATAATATTAGCCCCGAGGGTTAGCTCAAGCAGTCATGACCTAGAAGTGAGATGTATCCCTTGAAGTTGGGGATGTTGTAGGCTCGACTCTCTTGATATCCTTGAGGTTAGGATCCATAATGTGGGTTGATACTTTACCCCATTTATCATCCATGGATCATGGGGAAGTACTCAAAGATTTTACTTGCGAAAAACACCTAGATTGTAAGATCATAATAGACAATCACACTATAATAGCAAGGAAATTTCAATTATTTTCTAGTGCTTAGTTTTGGTAGTATTCTAGTTTGCATGAACAATAGTAATGAAAATAATATATTTAAGTACAAATTTTGGACCCTATATATAAATTAGTAGTTTACTTGGTGATTTTGGTCCATGGATTATTGTTGTTTTGTACCCTAATTATAATCCTACCAAACAGATCCAAATAGGCCCATATTCTCTCCAAAGATATGTTTTCTACTTCTAGTTAAAACACCAATATCACAATTGCTACTAAAAATAGTGTGGAATTAATATATTATTCCATTGTGATGATTTCTCATACAATATGTTTTGTTTATGTTTAATATTTATGGATGATTAGCACATGTTTGAAATTCATAAAAATGGGAGGCTTGGTTTTATCAACATCTTATGTGATCTCTCTACGTATGTATTAATGGGGGCTCTATCAATCCAGTTATTGAAAAGTATGAGATATGTGCAAACCCACTCAGACCTGTCTAGGTTTTATTTTTCCCTAGCATTGCCCGGAGTATTTTAAAAGCATCAAGTTTCATTCACTATACTGAAACCAAGAAGTGTGCTATAAATAGCTTGCAAAGTTTCACATGAAAAAATTATTATTGAGATTATCTAATCAAGACAATGAAAATAATTTGAAACAAAGTTTCATGCCAAAAAATAATGAATGTAAAACTATGTAAAATAGCACCTTTTCAAAAAAAATGGTAAAAGCCTTCCTATATTCAACAATTACATATCTTGATTTGTTATGCATAAATTTATAAGGTTCTCCACCTAGGAAACATATAAAATTGAATCATCTAGATCTAACACCACACTTTATAGTCCAAATACAACAATGCAAGTATCAATAAATTTTATAGGAAAGAATGATTTGTTATGCATAAATTTATAAGGTTCTCCACATGGGAAATGTTAGCGCCGCCATTTTTTATTTCCATTTAAGAGTCAGTTTTAAGTCACGTTGCGACCCATGCATCCAAACATGTGAAGTTAGGTATGTAACACTGTGAGGTTGAAGTTAGCAAGTGGCTAGTTGGCCCTTAAAAATGAGAAGGGATGTCAGATTCGAAAATTGTATAAGTGGTACGGGTATGTCTTTTCCAAGAGAGTCGAGTTCCATTGAGAAATTAGTCTCTATGTGCCTAGGTTGAGTCAAGTGGTTAATGGAAATTTCATCAACAAGTACAACAATTATTATCAGTTCATCATGAAAGTCGAGGGAATGAAAACTTGTGGCATTCATATCATGCATGACCAACAAACCTTATCATCTATATCCTACACGCGAGGATTTTCCATGGAAAACCTGCAACTTGACTTGGAAAATATCATCGCCATGAATTCACTGTCCTCCAACATTATTCCCTCTCTTGTCAAACTCATTATAATTATTGGATGTTCGACACTCTCTCCAGTTGCAGAACCAGGCTCGAACTCTGTTTGCAATTCCCCTTGACATTCCAGTTGGTTCAAAGTTTCCCCCCCCGTGCATTTGTTGGATATACTGCGTGCATAATACACATGTGTCATTCCATGGAAACCTCTCATAGCGCAAGGAAAGGTGCACGGAGTAGAAGAAATGCAAGGTCAGAGCCCCCAAAATACTAGGAGTTGTTCTCACCTGCGATGGACATCCCCAAAGACGTGAAAGGAGCTATTCTTTTACCTACAGAGAGGACTAGATCAAACCGTGAAAAATCCAAAGTGAAGGGATTTGAACAGGAAGGTGTTGTTGGGAAAAATACCCTATGAACTAGCAAACTAGGGTCAGACTTGCATGCAGATTTTGACCGTAAAGAAATGAATTTTTAACCTACCACCCAAAACTTAAACCCCTCTTTCATGATACATGCATGGAAAGGAACTACTAACCTTTTTACTGATGTTTGGTGTAGATCCTCTGTTGCGCTTTGCCCGCTTACTTGCACTGCTCCTTCCAAAGTTAACCTGCAATCAAGACAAAGCACTACACATGCATGCTACTTTTCTACTTGAGGGTTAGAAATTAAGCATAAATTACACAAATCATAGATAACTCATGCATTGGGATGGGAAAAGTATTCTTTTATTATTTTCAAAATGAATCAACTTACAATCAAAGTCGAGACTGGCCACCGCTCCTTGATCCTGATCCTGGGCTCCTCCTCTTCTTTTGTCCTCCAACTGCTTTGCGTTAATTTTCCTTAGGCTTGAGGAAAGGCTAAAGGGTTGGGACAATGGATTCAGCAAATGGGCAGAGTTTCTTTGCTTATTATTTTCCTCCTCCAAATGGTACCCCCACCCCTTCTTTTATAGGCTAGAAGGAGCTAGGGTTTTGGACGAACCCTCGGCCATGCATGGCCGGGAGTTTCAGTTAACCGACCCTTAGCTTTTTTTCACGTTGGCAACTTTCAATTTTTTCGTGATTCTGAAGGTACACGCGGGCTGTAGTGGACCTTCTAGCATGTAATTTTAGGTACACGCGGGCTGTAGTGGGCCTGCTAGCGTGTACTTTTAAAAATGGAGTTTTTAGAAGAGTTGTTCAGTAATTTTTTGGCAAAGAAGGGATATGAGTTGGCATGATGCCAGGTAAGCATGTGTGGTGCAATTTAGGGTTATAACAGATTCCCCCTAATGTGTGAGGTCAGAAGAGCATCTGATGGCTGAAATACATTACCAATCTTTACTGATGTGTTGAATGAGTGAGCCCAAGGATCAGGAACCAGGAGGTGTCGTTTGCAAAATAAAAAATGTCTCACCGAGGTGGGCATACCCATGCTCGGGATAAAATAGAACCATGGCTACCAATCAAATACATTGTAGATCCATGTCAAATAACTATAAAGAGTATCCACGAATAATACACAGTGGAGCTACATCTCGAAATCAGAAAGATATACATATAGAGTACCCATCTTTCAGAAGCTGATTCGTCTTGATGGCTGTACTTCAGAGCTCAAGCAACAACTTCAAAATCTTCTAAAACTCGGGTAGGACTGTAATATGAGTGTACAAATACACTACCCAGAGGTCTTCGATGGCTCGTCGGTTGTGGACTTGATAATCTTGATGATTAGACTGAAGGCTTCAGTGATTTCGAACAAGGACTTGATTGGACGTTCAGGATGGCCGGGTATGCGGACAAGAGACATATTGCAGAGGGGTCGACTCAGGCTTAGTGACAAAATTCCCTTGGACAATAGAACGGCAAATGATAAGATTCAGGCAGCATATTTGTTAATCATAAGTCTACGAAGCAGGAGGCAACGCAAACTCTCCATATGTTTGGAAGAGTAACAAAATGGTGGAGTACACAACTCTATATAGTGAGAAAATCTCCCTAAGGTCGTACTACATCCCATAGTATGATGATCAAATGGACAGATGTGCTTAATCCAAGGGCGACTCATTATGCTGCCAATAAAACAAATACTTTTCCCATCCTCTTTTTGGGGTATATTTGATTTTTTTGTTCTTTTTGGTAATTTTTTGAAAAAGAATAAAGGAATATTACACTACAATGGAGGAACGAGTACTGCAAACATACAAACTCAAGGCATGAGGACAAGACTGATGTTCTGGTAAAATGATACTCGGGAAAAATCCTTCGGCGGTCAAAGGTGTTAAGACGCAGAAGCAAACTGTCACAAGGCTGATGGATAAGGTATGCAAATGTGGTTGATAGAACACACAATGGTAATGTCCTTCGATGTAAGTTTAACGGGCCCAGAGAAGGTAAGCTCAGAGGTTTTTCATATTTAAAGAGTTTGAAAAAGCATAAAAGGAGACTCCAATGGGGTACCTTTTTCGACAATAGTCTAGTCGGTTCGAAAAAGGGATAAACTAGCACCGATTAGACGTCAATTCAAAACCATTTTAATGAGTGTGAAAAGGACAAGATCACTCGGCTATTTTTTCACTTTTAAGGAGTCTGAAAAAAGATTAACTATGGACTCCGCCAGGAATATTCTTCTGGACCAATTTAACGAGTGTGAAATAATAAGGTCACTCGACGATCTTTTCAATTTTAGGGAGTCTGAAAAGAGCTTAACTATGGACTCCGTGGGGGTTTATTTTTCATAAATTTAGTCCCTCAGGCCCAAAAAAGGAATAAAATAATACTTGAGAGTACTCTTCTAAAGAATGGGAATTCGATAGAGTATACCTTTGTTCGTACAGTTGACCATCCGGACTGAAAAAGGGGTAAACTACCGCCGGACAGACGTGACTTCAAATTTCATTTTAACGAGCGTGAAATATCACAAGATCGCTCATCAATATTTTCATGTTTAAAGGGTCTGAAAAGGACTTAAAAGAAGACTCGTTTAAGGAATGTTCTTCTGGACCAATTTAACAAGTGTGAAGAAACAAGGTCACTTGGCAATCTTTTCATCTTTAAGGAGTCTGAAAAGGGCTTAAAGAATACTCCATAATGGTTACTTTTCTCAGTTAATCCAGACGAGATCGAAAAGCATAAATGCAGTCTCGTCGGATGTGTTTTTTGGATCTCAAAGTGAGCTTGAAAAAAAACAAAGTTAGCTCATGATAGACTCTTTGTGAGTCGATGCCTGGCATCTCCTCGGGGGAGTTGTATGCTCCAATGAAAACATTTTCTATGACGCCAAGGGTTCTGGAGATATTGATAGGTATCATTTCAAAAATGGTTGCCATATTACCCTCAGCATAGATCTTGTTTGTAGCTAAGGGATTAGTATGACAAGACCTATCTCCAGTCATAGTCACGGTGAATTCTCCTGCTTTGATTCGACTTAACTTTGGGAGGAAATATGATCTGTGATGAAGATCTTCCCGAGGTTTGTCCAGACTAGTCATTGCTTCGATTACTACTTCGTCAAAAGGAAAGACTAAGTCTAACGAATCGGTGTTGGCGAGAGAACCCTGAGTCCAGATAGGCTCTAGAGGTGGATCCAACTCTTGTGTGGGAGTCAGATCAGGGTTAGCTGAAGCTTGCTAGACTAAAGAGTATGCCACTTCAGTGGCCGACAAGGGCATGGACATGCTGGGGTGCCCTGTCTCATCCATCATGGCTGATGGGGAAGGAAGAATCCAAGGATCCTCAAAGTAAGTCGTGCGGAACGACAAAACTTGAAAAATATCAACCTTATGGTGATTCGATATAAACTTGACATCATCATGAGGAGGTGGGTAATCGAAGGTACCCATCAAGGATGGGAACAAACCAAATCCTATGTTAACAACACTGGCTTGAGGATTATCAATCATGGGAACCATGGATGCCCCCAAAGCTGGGTCAGGTCTAGAGAAGGACAATTGATCAATGGTCACTATCCAACCCTTGTGTGGAAACAACAAGACTCAGAAAACTGTAGCAACCATAGCTTGCATAGCATAAGTCCAACTCTGACCTAACAAGAGGTTATAGTCAATGGGGCATTGACTACCTCTACTTAGACGCACACGGTCTTCCCTCCTAACTGCACAGGGAAAGAAGGGACGATGCCATGTGGTCGGAAAGAACGATCGTCGAACGCAGTGAGGAGAGTAGGTGACGAAGACAAAGCAGACTGACCAATGGCCTTCCAACATGCTAACGACATAACACATGTCGAGGCGCCCTCTTTGACAACTGTGCAAAAGATATTGCGTGTAAAAGTTTTCGTGGGATGAGCCACTACTATCTGAAATGCTATGTGGTAAGGCAGACGAGGTTTTAAGTCGGTTGTATCTAGCATGATGGTACCCGGGTTACAAGTCTCAGTAGAGCCTAAAGCAGTTAACAAGGCTTTCCTCTGAGCAGGGAAGTTTTGGAGGACCTCCAAAGCGGACATCGCACAAGGGGTTTGTGATAAATCTTCCACCATAGACTAATTCTGGGCGGCCCTTGCGTTTGGGTTGTGAGAAGCCTTCTTAAATGCACCCTTTGGAATGCGTTTAATCATTTCTCCCAACGTCTTCTCGATATGTAGAGGAAGAGATGGGATCTCGGCTTCTTTACCCTTCTCATAGGCGCTTGGTTTACTATAGTCATGTGCTCTAGTCATTATTAAAGCATCACCCCTAACCATATATACATTCGCGGATGAGGAATTGTTTGGGGGAGGGCAGGTTTCTTGGCTGCCCCCTTCGACACTTGTAGAGGCTTGAGTTAAATTTTGCCTATGCTGAAAAGGATTAGTCAACACGGCTTGCTATTGCTGTGTGACAAACTTTTGGGCCTCTGCGAGTTGAGGACAAAGATGGGTTGAGTAGTCTTCCACACACAAGTTGCATGGATACCTTGCCTTCCGTTTTTCCGTGGTGCCCTCGCCAGCATTATCAGTGGGTTTTTTATCCCCCTTACCCTTTTTTTGTTGTTTTTTCTTCCCTTCAGGCTGCTGGGTGGCCTTCGGGTTAGTCGTCTGCACAGAGTGTACTTCCGATGTTTGGGTAGGAGGAGCAGCCAAAGCAGTAGTCTGGTTGGCCGCTGAGTGTTGTATAGATAACTGTTGCAATTGCTTTGTCAATTGCTCAGCGGGCTTGGTTTGTGCTGAGCCAACAATACCATCGGCATGTGGTCCAACTCTCTGTCTATTTTTATCTAGTATCGATCGTGGTGCATCCGGCAGGATGTTGTATAATAAACCAGACTGAGAATTGATGAGCTCAAACTGTTGAGCCCTCATGATGGCATATTCTTCGGAGAAAACTCCTGAAGTCGCGACGTCTTTGGATAATTGGGGGACTAAATACTTAAGGAACCACTCTAGCAGGAATTCTGGTGGGACTAGTACTTTGATGAGACTCTTTCGGCATCTCCACTCTCGGATATGATCATAGATATGGTCCACTGTCGTCTGTTCAAAATTGGCAAGAAACTCTGTGCTAGCGTCATATCTCACAGGTAACTAGAAATGGTTAAGGAAGGCCATTGCCAGTTCGCCAAAAGAAGAGTATCTTGAGCGATCAAGCTCGATGTACCATTTCGCGACACTCCCAATAAGAGTGCGTTGAAACAATTGCAACTGGACGGAGTCATCTTTCAATGAGTTAGATGAACACCAAAGATGGAAGGTAGTCACGTGATCACCTGGATATTCGTTAGGCTTGGCCTTGAACTTTGGAATGTCCAAAGGAAACTTTGTTGGCATAGGAGGCCAATATGGATCATGAAAAATAGGATCATTTAACAACCTTGTCAAATCTGGCAAGTGTAGTGTTGCCAGGAATGGTAGTTTGGGTTGCTGCTGATAGCCTGGGAAAAATGGTCCTGGAGTTTGACTGGCACCAGGTTGCTAGGAAAAGTTTGGCTGCTGGCCCGGATTCTGGTAGAAACCATGGCCCTAACCAGCGTAAGGATTTTTCATCTGTGGAGACATCATTGGCTGATTCCCCATAAAGGACATCGGATGTTGGGAATGCATCGTGTTTGAAGGACTTTGGGAAGGATTACCCCATGCCGGTCCTGATGGAAGAGGCATAGTAGCATGTTCATGGTTCCATTGAATGTGGAAAGAATTACCCCAAAATGACATTCCAGGGGAGGGAACAGATCCTTTTCCTGAGTTCCAAGGTCCTGCTATATGTGCCCCCAGCGTAGGAATAGTACCCTGCGCTGGAGTAGACTATCCAAAGATGGGAGTACCCCTAGATGGGAAAGTAGTGGATGCGAAAGTGTTGTTACAAAACGTCTCATTCCAAACAAACGGTGACAAACCTACCGGCAGAGTTTGCGCAGGTGTTCCTTGACTCCCGGCTCCAAATGAACTCGTGTGTGCAGGCTGCCCGGTGGAATGCTGATGCAGACCACCAAGCGAAGGGGATAAAGGAGAGATATGACCTCCAGTGTAAGGAAAAGCATTAAAAGGGACAGGAATGCCCCCAAGTTGACCTTGCAGAGGAGCGTTAGAGCTCCTTACCCCCAGACCCAAAGTCTGTAAAGTGGAGTGAGTGAGTGCAGGACTTGTGCCCGAACTAGGCATACCGTACAAGAACGAAGAGCCTGTTGCACTAGGTGTGAAGAGAGTTGTGGCTTTTGTGATAGATGGGGTCGGTCCACTGTGCGACATAGTTGCGTCCGAGACCATGGTGGCTCAGACCGACGACGACAAGTTAGGAGATGCTTCTCCTATGGTAGCAACGATGGTGGGAATGGAAGAATTCCTAGAGGAAGTAACATCGTTTGTTTCCATAGCTGCGTGAGGCACTGGCAAGCGTTCGTAAAATTGGATTGGTACACTAACCGATGGCCAAGTATCAGTGGTTGGGGTTTCAACCGAGCCAATATTGGCGGTTGATTCCTCCGGGAGTTGTTCGAGCACAATGGTTTGTAACCCGGTTGCTTCGAAAGACCCTTGTTGGTCTAGCTTCCACCTCAATGGTGGCGGGGGTGGCTCCAGTATAACTGGCGGTAGGCCCAGAAGCCTTTGTGACTGGATGAGATCAGGATCCTCCATTGTGTGAGAAGATCCAAGACACGCTAAGGTATTCTACACGTTCAAATAGTAACACACACTAAAAAGAATCCCCTAAGAGATAAGACAAGAAATCACTAACTATTTTGAAGAACAATTACAACAACCAACACTAGAGCAACTTACCAGTGCAAGTGAAACTTGAATATGGAAGCACCCTCCGGGTATACTCTGCAAAGCGTGGCCCGATGTCTGTCCTAGGTACCGCGGTATACCCCCGCAGTCACCTGTGTATGTCCCTAAAAATATTGGCAACTAGTTTGCCAGCACATGAACAGTCACCAGGCGGGTACAGCCGATAGTTGGGTAGACCACAATGAGAAGGGTATCAAGCTCGAAACCTATCAAGGGTATTGAGAGAAAATGGTTCGGAAGCCAACTGAGGACCTCGAATGGATTCGAGACCCACGAAGCCCCATGGCAAATGCAAACGATGGAATCCCAAGACAAATCCTCGGTATGTGTTCTCCACTACGCTTGGTCTGGCTTTGGAGGGGTTATCTCTGCTACCTTTCCTCATGTGACCTTGTGTATCCCCTGTGTTAGAGGGGCATCCCAGATAACTTCCACGAAACTAGACTTCTACACTCCCTATCACAGACTCCAATGTTTGGTTTTGAGTGGCCTTGGAGAGTTTCTTCTCCAACCTAATCCAAGGCCCTAGTCCTGAACTAGTTTGTGAACCCTACAAACAAAAAGTCTAATAGATTTTAAATTAGTGTTGCTTTTATGGGATTTTTTACGTCACAGGTATGAAGGTGAAACTGATGATATGTAAAGACTCAAAGCAAAAATGAATGAAAAAAGCTGGAAACAAAAGACTTTTACTAAATGCAAAAATCAACAACTTTTCACAAAGAAAGACTTCTTTTTCTTTTTCAATTTTTCTAAGATTTCATGCAGCAAACATAAAGGAATTTCACTCGACTACGAGCTACTTATGCTCTAAATGCACTGCAAAAACTTATGAACAAAAATACTTCTCCTTAGCTATTGATGCAGAAACTCAATCTTCAAACAAAGAAGAAAATGAAAAGATTTTTTTATTTATTTAAGTGCTAAATGAAGCAACAAAGGGAAAATGCCGACAAGCACAAAACCAAGAAAACAAAACAAAATTCTGGCTTAAAGCACAGATCGCAAAGAATCAGAGAAAAGACACCCAATGACAATCAAGAAAGCACAGAATCTTACACTTGTCTAAAAACCATAAAACATTTTTTTTTTCTTTTTTATCTTTTCTATCAACTATCAACTAAGAAAAAAAGGCTAAGGGTAAGAGGCCCTAGCCTACTGACTGTTCAACCCTGGGCTCAAACACCTGAGAGGAACACTTCTCACCATAGGAGGGGATGACTGCCCCACTCTGATTGAAAAGTAACCTGTCAAACACGCCTCTGTCACTGAAACAACACGCGTGCAAACACGTGCTGAGCTACAAGAGAGCATGTGTACATGTGGGCTGACCTTGTACAGGCTACGTGTATGTATAAAATCTAAGGAAAAAATAAATACAGGCAGCCCAGACCAGGAAGAGGCCTCTGGTATTGATAACCAGGGTCTCTTAAAGGCTTGGATGCTTCTTCTTAACAGAAAAATAAAATAATTGCAAAGAATAAAAAAATGTAATAAAGCAAACCAAGAAAAGACTATGAACCAGCAAGATTCAGATAAGATCCAGAAAGCCCCATGAGAATGTATAATTCTAATAGGGAAGAGGAGGACTGCCTTTCAATCTCTCTGACCCCTACATGCTACTGAAACCTCTACAACCAGTGTTCACACGCGGGCTATAAGAGATTAGGGCGCGGGTACATGCGTGCAGGCCTTCTCCAGGCCGCATGTACCTCTGTATGTCCCGAAAATTGACGTCAAGCAATAGTCAAGGAAAACTGGTATAAAGAAGCAGGCTCCCTGCTAGCTTGGGCCTTACAGAAAAATACAGGCAAAGAAACAAAAAATCTAATCTCTTAAACTACCCAAAAACTCAACTAAATCCGGAAACCCTAAAGAGTATCTTCCCCAGTATGGTTGCCAATTCTGTTGTTGGGAAAAATTCCCTACGGACTAGCAAACTAGGGTCAGACTTGCATGCAGATTTTGACCGTAAAGATATGACTTTTTAACCTACCACCCAAAACTTAAACCCCTCTTTCACGATACATGCATGGATAGGAACTACTAACCTTTTTACTGATGTTTGGTGTAGATCCTCCATTGCACTTTTTCCGCTTACTTGCGATGCTCCTTCCAAAGTTAACCTGCAATCAAGACAAAAAACTACGCATGCATGCTACTTTTCTACTTGAGGGTTAGAAATTAAGCATAAATTACACAAATCATAGATAACTCATGCATTGGGACGGGAAAAGTATTCTTTTATTATTTTCAAAATGAATCAACTTACAATCAAAGTCGAGACCGACCACTGCTCCTTGATCCTGATCCTGGGCTCCTCCTCTTCTTTTGTCCTCCAACTGCTTTGCGTTAATTCTCCTTAGGCTTGAGGAAAGGCTAAAGGTTTGGGACAATGGATTCGGCAAATGGCCAGAGTTTCTTCGCTTATTATTTTCCTCCTCCAAATGGTATCCCCACCCCTTCTTTTATAGGCTAGAAGGAGCTAGGGTTTTGGACGAACCCTCGGCCATGCATGGCCGGGAGTTTCAGTTAACTGACCCTTAGCTTTTTGTCCCATCGGCAACTTTCCTTTTTTTCATGATTCTGAAGGTACACGCGGGCTGTAGTGGGCCTGCTAGCATGTACTTTTAGGTACACGCAGGCTGTAGTGGGCCTGCTAGCGTGTACTTTTAAAAATGGAGTTTTTAGAAGAGTTGTTCAGTAATTTTTTGGCAAATAAGGGATATGAGTTGGCCTGATGCCAGGTAAGCATGTGTGGTGCAATTTAGGGTTATAACAGAAGGGAATATAGTAGGATTCCCCTCTCCCCCAAAAAAAATGCATTGGAGAAGGGGAAGGTTGAGGAAGAACAAGGAGACCATGGAAGCACAAGTTTTAGAAGAGCCACGATCCAGATTGGTAGCTGAAGAACTACTCATGCGCGCCATATGTCTAGAACCTACTGGAGGATCGAGCCACAAAAACAAGAGTAGAACAATAAGAGAAGATATTATAGGAGAAAATGATCAAGAGACATCTCAGCAACTGAAGTAGGCAAAACTGGCTATCGCTAAACTCTATCAGGAAAACATGGATTTGAGGCGACAACTAGCAACAAAGACTACAGAAGTGTCAACAATGTAGGGTTGTGAAGGGAACGTGGCATGGTTGAAAGGGAAGCACAGAGAGGCACGGGACACTATTGTACAACTGTGATAAGCACAAAGACTGCTGGAATAAAGGCATACAGAGCATCCCAGAGAAGGCGAAGCATCCAAGAAGGAAGCTCGCATGGCTCTTTCCATCGTGCAGGAAAATCTAATTTAGCAGGTGTTTGTTTCTACATCCAAAAAGCATAAGACAAGTCTTGACAATTTTGAAGGACATGTTTCCCCAAATCACTATACCTTTTTGATAACGTCCGTGACAATCAAACAACTACTTACTGCGCACTCTCCTGGAGAAAATGAGCACGTAATAGAAATCAGAGCCATTATAGCAGACAACAAGATCTTGACAAACACCTGTTCGCTAGGACACCTGATGAAAGGGATACAATGAAACATATTTCTCTGTATCAAATCCTAACTAACGATCAGTTTCCCACGGTAAACCTGCAAACAGTCTCGAGTGAATAGACGTGGTTATTATCTATTTTTGGAAAGCACCATGTGAAGCGTCTCTAGCTCATGCTGCTCAGTTTTCCTAGTTTAGGGTTAGAATTTAGGAGGCGAGGTAGACCAAGAGGCACCCTCGTTTATATATTTCATCTTTTTGATGTAAGCCAGGTTGGTTGGAAAATTTGGTAGAAAACAACTATTGTATGTAATCTGAGTTTTGACTAGAACTTAATGCAAATGTCATGTAACTTGATGAAAAGATTCTAGTTCTAGCAGTTGGATGTATTGTGTTCCTCTCTTTACGTATGTGCTTCCTTTCATATTTTATTCATATATTTTTCTGTCTATTTCAGAATGAATTTTTGAACCTATAGATTCGTTGTACAATGCCCCTTGTTCGCGCCACTTAGACAAAATGTTTTCTTCTAAAGCTAACTCTGAATTCACCCGCAATGACACTCTGAGTTACTTCATGTATTTTCTCCTACCACACATTACAGGTTTACACTAAAGGTTGTTGCTTTCCTGGCCTTATCCTATCGAGTCTAGTCACTGAGTCATTTGTCTCATCTTTTCCTCAGACCGACCCCATAGCCCAAGTCTTACTTTCCTGTGCCAATGTAACCAGAACCCATTATATCATAGGTGTTAAATCTAGCAATTTTTTTCAAAGTCATATCCTGTGCGAAGACTGTGCCATTTCTGAGAGAGCCGTCTCTAGATCCGAAAGGCTAGTTTCGAGTCTCAGAGTTGGTTTAAAAAGTTACCTTCATCATCTATTTATCATCCAAACAGATTTACAGAGTGCTAACATTCTAGCGTTGTTGCCAGGGACGAAGTTGAGCATATTTTCCCTGGGAGAATGACAAACGTTGCAGTTTGACCCCTGAGGGTAACAGAGGGACAAACATCAATACCAGATGAAACCCTTACCCTGACGACTCCAGTCCAAACAGACCAGTAGCTCCAAGTAGCACAATTCAGGAAACCTGGCTCCAAAGATGATTTACACCAAAGCGAATCTAGACCTGAACCCCTTGGAGCCTGTGTACGACCCTGAGAAGATCCTGCGCAAGGATAAAGAGAAAGCGTCAGAATCGTTCTACTACCTAGATAGAAGCCTGTCCTTGCCCAAAGACGGCATGTAGAGCATTGATGACCTTGAGTTTGATGGGTTCTTTGAGCAAACTTTGCTCAGGTCGAAGTTAGAAACCAATTTGGACGAGACTATTTTCGACCCGAAAAAATTCCAAGCCTTAGTATCAAGTAATATCCCTCAGAATCTGAATCCTAATAGGGATATGACTGCCAGATTCTCTCCCCTCATCCTGCCTTCCCAATTGCATGAATTTCCTCAAAATTATAGCAAGAGGATCAGGCTCTACGATGTTGAGGGAAATGTTTCCGCTCAGAGGCACCTGGATTGGTTTAATGATTTCATCGACGTGGAGGAGGTGGACTACGCAGATGAAAAAATGAGGTTGTTTGCGCAAATCCTTTTGAGATATGTAAGAAAAATGGTTCAAATCCCTCCTTCTCATGAGCATTCGAGACTTCACTGCATTCGAGACGTCGTTCCTAGATAAATGGGGAGACAAGAAAAACCCTTTGCAGTTGCTGACACAATACAATAACATGAAGAAATCACTGGAAGAGATGGTGCAGGAGTTCTCAAACCATTTTTTGAAGGTGTACAACTTGATCCTTATAGAATTCAAGCCACCCCCTAGTGTTTCACAATTACAGTACGCTAATTCCTTTGACAATGATTTCTCCCTGTTGTTGAGAGAAAGAAGATCAGCAAATTTAGATGCTATAATGAGTAATGTTGTCGAAGTCGAAGTAAACATGATGGCATTAGTAAAAATAAAACCAAGGTTCAATCAAGGCAACAAGAGACCCTAGGGAGATGAACAACCATCGACGTCGTGGTCCTTGGATGATAAATTTGACATGATGATGAAGACCATGGATAAGTTGATGGAGAGAATGTCCATGGGAAACAAAACTGTTTCCCAAGAACAGAACGACCCACCTCCCAAGAATCAAAACCTCGGAATGGGTCAAATCCCTCAGATCAGACAAAGAGAAAAAAAAGAGTAAAGGGATCAAGGTGACCAAAAAATGAGACCTCCTTTCCAAAACAACTATGTGGATGAGGATTTCAACCATACATTCGACAACCATATGCATTGTTGTGATGACCAAAACTCATGCGTGTTCTTGACAAAGAGAGAGCAGGATCGGTATATGAGAAGAAACGAAGACTTCGTGCCAGAGGCCAATGATGATATGATACTCGAAAAAGATGATGCGTCATCTTGGGAGATGGAATAGTTCAGTAAAGGTTATCAAAACACCATCATGCAATTCTAGAAGAAGTACAACCTCCAGAGCAAAGACATGCCTATCGAGTCGCAACAAATGAACCCCATAAGGAAGCCTCCAGTGGAAACCCCTTCCACAATATGACCAAGGTCAAACAATGCAAACAAGGACACGACAGAGAAATCTAAGTCGAAGGAGGAGGTCCCCAAGAAAGATCAGAAGAAAGGACAGGAGGCGAGCAAAAAAGAGGTAGAGAAAACTTGTCCCCTTTTCAATTTTGAACATGAGATGGCCAAAATAAAAATATCTGTCTCGTTCAATGAACTTATTAGAAAGGGAAAGTATCGGGAACATTTCATTAAAATGTTGAAAATGGGGGGGACCCCCGATACTCTAAATATTCAAGACGATCACCCTGCCATCCTTTTTGGTCCGCGCATTGAAGAGACAAGCGATACTAAAAACGTCCCTCCTTTCTATGTCAGTCTGAAGATCCATGACATGACCCTCCATAACGCCATGCTGGATTCTGGTGTGTCACACAATTTCATGCCAAAGGTGATCATGTATGAACTAGGTTTGGACGTCACCTGGCCATATAAAGACCTTTTCTACTTTGATTCGAGGAAATTCAAGTGTTTAGGAGTTATCAAATACCTATTTGTATCGTTGGCTCAAATCCTCGCTAAGAACATGGTCATGGACGTGGTCATCGCAGGCATACCCCCAAAACTCGACATGTTTCTCTCGATGTCGTGGGCTATGAAGTTGAAGGGCACGTTGAAAATGGATATGCCGTATGCCACTATCCCTAGTTTTGGACATGACAGAAAGTTGTACAGAGAAGGTTGTACGAGAAGACTGCGCAGGAAATAACATAATGCACCAACCCAAAAGACCATGCAGAAGACAGGGTGTGGAACATGAGTTTTGACGGCGTAGTCAGTAGAGAAGGAGTTGGGGTTGGCTCATGGGTGAGCCCCCCTGAAGTAAGAACAAAGTTGTTCTAATACAAGATCGCATTTGAATGCACTAACAACATGTCCAAGTATAAAGCATTAATATTTGGCTTACAAGTTTTGAAATAATTGGGTGCACAGAGATTCTGAGCTGATCATAAATCAGGTAAAGGGTGTATATCAGACCAAACACCATAGGTTGAGAGCATACATGAATTTGTCTTTGGACCTCCTTGAAGGATTCTTAGAGTATGACCTATTTGTTATCTCCAGAGAGAAAAATCAGATTGTTGATGCGTTGGCCACCTCGGCCTCATTTTTTAAGATCCCCATCTTCCCAAACAAAAAATATGAAATCAAGTTCAAGCACAGGACGATAGTGCCTAATATTATCAAACACTGGCAAGTATTTGATGATGACAAATAGGTGGAAAGATTCCTCCTTATGAGTGACAAGTTTTCTAATACAAACATTGACGAGGAATGTTGCAGCGACGAATATGAGAGCACGTATACGCGCAGTAACGACGACCTTGCCAAAACCAAATCACAGGAAGGAACATAATACAATTGAAAAATAATATTATTCCAAAGGGGTTGGTGCTACTAGAAAATATGTTTGACGAAAATGATGTGGCTAAGAACCCCAAGATCAATGCAAGTGAAGAATACGTGGAAGACTGCAACATCGAGAGTGAGGAGAACCAGAAGATGGTAAAATGATCCAAGACACTCAGTCCATAGGTCAAGCAGGACTACATAAAGATCATGAAATATTTCTCGGACATCTTCACATGGAGCTACGATGACTTGAAAGTGTATGACACGAAAGTGATCCAACATGTTATCCCTCTCAAGGAAAATCATAAACCTTTCAAACAAAAGCTGAGATGGATAAATCCCCTGTTGTTGTTGCTGATTGAGAAAGAGGTAAAGAATCTTTTCGATGCTAAAATTATTTTTTCTTTGAGGTTCTTTAAATGGGTAGCTAATTTGGTACCTGTAAGAAAGAAAAGAGGCGAGATAACACTGTGTGTAGACTTCTGAAATTTAAATAAAGTGTCTCTCAAGGACCACTACCCCTTTCCTAAAATGGACTACATCCTAGAAAAAGTGGTGGGGTCCTAGAAGATGTCTATGTTGGATGGGTTCTTAGGATATAATCATATCATGGTCCACCCAGATGACAGAGAGAAAACAACTTTCACAACTCCATGGGGAACGTTCATGTATGCTAAGATGTCGTTCATCTTGATGAACATTGGAGCCACTTTTTTGAGGGCCATGGACATCGTGTTTTCTAATGAAAAGAACAAATTCATCATGATTTATCTGGATGAAATCACAATGTAATCTGCCTCTACCAAACAACATCTCGATCACCTGAAGAGAGTTTTAGAAAATTCAGCATATCACCGAATCCAAAGAAGTCTCACTTCGTGGTGGAAGAAGGAAAGTTGTTGGGGCACATAATTTCCAAGGAAGGCACTAAGATATACCCTAGCAGGGTTGAAGGGATCCTAAAGATCGACACCCCGTGTAGTAAAAAGGAGGTGCAATCCTTCCTGGGAAAGGTAAACTTATTGAGGAGATTCATCCCAAACCTGGCAGAAATCATAAAACATATAACTTGCATGCTCAAGAAGGGAAACGAGATCAAGTGGAACCCAAAGGCCAAGAAGTATTTTGAAGATATCAAAGTGGCATTGACTAATGCTCCTGTACTAGCCAACCCAGATTTTACAAAATATTTCCTCATGTTTTCATTCTCCTTAGAACACACTATTGTCAGTGTGTTGCTACAAAAAGACGAAAAGGATTTCGAAAAACCCATAGCTTATTTTAGCCGAACGCTGCGTGATGCTCCACTAAGGTATGACATTATGGAAAAATAGGCATACACCTTAGTGAAATCCTTGAAATAATTCAAGACATACATATTGCACTCCCATGTCATCATTTGTGTACCCACAGGTTCAGTAAAATATATCCTGACTCAACCTGATTCGGAAGGAAGGAGAGGCAAGTGGATAACGGCCATTTTAGAATACGGTCTTGAAATCAATCCTACAAAGATGATCAAAGGTCAGGGTCTCACAAAGTTAATGGCACAGTTGGACTGCGACGTTGTAGACATGAATTTCTTCGTTGATCTGTCGGAATGCCCCCAAGAATAAAAAACTGTGCAAGTGCCTCAACAGTTCATTGATTTGCCATGGTACGTGAACATCATCTATGTGTTGGAGAATATCCTGGACAAATCACTCTATTGGAAAGACCTTGGGGGAATATTGTTGAGTTGTTTGATAGAAGATGACACGAAGCGGGCCATACAATAATTTCACAAAGGCGATTATGGAGGACACCACTATTGGAAGACCACCGTGCACAAAATCCTGAAGGCGGGTTATTACTGGCCTACAATTTTTGCTGATGTATATAAGGAGGTCTCTAGCTTCCATGAATTTCATAGTTTCTATGGAAGAATAAAGCTACAACCCCTGCCACTAAATCTGATCTCAGTCAAAGCACCTTTCATGCAGTGGGGTCTAGATTTCAAAGGAGAGATAAATCCACCATCCTCTGTACAGGACAAATGGATACTCGCGGCCATCGACTATTTCATGAAATGGATAGAGGTGATCCCCACAAAACAAGCTACTGACACAGTCCTCATCCAATTCTTAGAGACGAACATCTTGTCGAGGTTTGGGTGTCTCGTTAAGATCATTATAGATAATGCGACCACATTCAAGTCTAAGAGGGTGGAGAAATTTTTCCAGGATTATAACATAACCCTGGGGCATTCCACGACATACTATCACCAAGGAAACATGTTAGCAGAATCCTCGAATAAGAGCTTGACCAGGATAATCAAAAGACTCCTGCAAGAAAACAAGAGAGCCTCGCATAAAAATATTATCTATGTGTTGTGGGCAGATCGGGTTGCCACCAAGAAGTTTATATCAACGTCACCTTTCCAGACCATTTACGATGCAGACACAATTTTACCTACTTCAATGGGACTACCCGTCAGGAAACTGTTGCAAGAACAGGAGGCCGAGCCAAATGCTACGCAGAGGAGAATTAATCAGCTAATTCACACGCATCAGGCGAGAGAGCAGGTCTATGATCGATCGAAGCTCCATCAGGAGAAGATAAAGAAGGATTTCGAGACGTGTTTGGAGTAGGAATATTTTCAGGTTGAAGATTTGGTGTTGAGATGGGATGAGAGAAACGAAGGTAAAGGAAAGCACGAAAAGTTCGACCACCTTTGGACAGGTCCTTTCAAAATCAACACATACTGCAGAGACAATGCTTATTTCCTGGAAGGATTATATGGAGAATGCCTTGGTTGGGGGCCTATAAAGGGAAGGTTCCTCAAGCATTAATTAACAAAATAAAGGCCATTTAAGTCATTTTTCATTGTAAATAGTTGTTTTAGTTTTGTGTCAAGTCAGTAGGTTAGCAGAAAATTGAAGTCCGAAGTGAAGGCCCTAAGTTTATGATGAAGTCTTAGAAGTTTCGTTGATATATTCATCATTTATTTTTCTCAGTGTCTAGAGGTCAAATAAATCCCAATGGTCAGGCACCTAGTCTACTGTTCTTTGCTACCTCATAGGGAGGATAACATCCCCATTGGAGCCATTTTTTAGCACCGCCATTTTTTGTTTCCATTTAAGAGTCAGTTTTAAGTCACGTTGCGACCCATGCCTCCAAACATGTGAAGTAAGGTATGCAACACCATGAGGTCGAAGTTAGCAAGTGGTTGGTTGGACCTTGAAAATGCGAAGGGATGTTAGAGTCAAAACTTGTATAAGTGGTATAGGTATGTCTTTTCCAAGAGAGTCGAGTCTCGTTGAGAAACCGGTCTCTACGTGCCTAGGTCGAGTCAAGTGGTTAATGGAAATCGCATAAAAAAGTACAACATTTATTATCAGTTCATCATTAAAGGCAAGGGAATGAAAAATTGCAGCGTTCGTATCATAAATGCCCAACAAACCTTATCACTTGTATCCTACACACAGGGATTTTCCATGGAAAATGTGCAACTCGAATTGGAACATCTCGTCACCATGAATTCACTGTCCTCCAGCATGGTTTCCTCTCTTGTTGAACTCATTATAAACATCGGATGTTAGACACTCTCTCCGGTCACAGAACCAGGCCCGAACTTAGTTTGCAATTCCCCTTGCTAGTCCAGTTGGTTCAATTTTTTCCCCTTGTGAATTTGTTGGATATACTGTGCACAAAATACACATTTTTTGCACCATGGAGAGATCTCAGAGCACAAGGAAAGGTGCGTAGAGCAGCAAAAATTCAAGTTCTAAGCCCCAAAAATACTAGGAGTCATTCTCACCTGTGGTGGGCATCCCCAAAGACATGAAAGGAGCTATTATTTTACCTACAGAGAAGACTAGATCAAACCGTGCAGAATCTGAAGTGGAGGGATTTGAATAGGAAGGGAATATAGTAGGATCCCCCTCTCCCCAATAGAAAATGCCTCAGAGAAGGGGCAGGCCGATGAAGAACAAGGAGACCATGGAAGCACAAGTTTTAGAAGAGCCACGAGCCAGATCGGTAGCTGAAGAACTACTCATGCGCACCATCTGAATAGAACCTTCTGGAGGATCGAGCCATGAAAATAGGAGTAGAACAAGGAGAGAATATATCACAAGAGCGAATGATCAAGAGCCATCTCAGCAACTGAAGTAGGCAAAGCTGGCTATCGCTGAACTCTATTAGGAAAACATGGAATTGAGGTGACAACTAGCGACAAAGACTACAGAAGCATCAACAGAGCAGGGTTGCGAAGGGAATGTGGCATGGTTGAAAAGGCAGCTTAGAGAGGCGCAGGACACCATTATACAACTGCGAGAAGCACAAATACTGGCATAAGAAAGACATACAGAGCATCCCAGAGAAGGTGAAGCAACTGAGAAGGAAGCCTGCATGGCTCTCACGAGAGCCCATGAAAACCAAGTTTAGCAGGTGTTCATTTCTATATCCAAAAAGAATAAGACAAGTCTTGATAGTTTTGAAGGACACGTTTCCCCAAAGCACTATACCTTTTTGATAATAGCCATGATAATCAAATAACCTCTTGTTGCACACTCTCCTCTAGCAAATGAGCACGTAACATAAATCAAATCCGTTATAGCAGACAACAATATCCTAATAGACACATGTTTGTTGGGACACCTGATCAAATGGATACAATGACACATCTTTCTCTGCATCAAAGCCCGACCGACGATCAATTTCCCATGGTAAACCTGCAAACGGTCTCGAGTGAACATATGTGATTATTTTCTATTTTTTGAAATCACCATGCAAAGAGTCTCTGATGCATGCTGCTCAGTTTTCCTAGTTTAGGGTTAGCAGTTAGGAGGCAAGGTAGCCCAAGTGGCACCCTCATTTATATATTTCATCTTTTCAATGTAAGCCAGGTTGGTTGGCAAATTTGGTAGACAACAACTATTGTATGTAATATGAGTTTTGACCGGAATTTAATGCAAAGGTCCTATAACTTGATGAAAAGATAATAGTTGTAGCAGTTCGATGTATTGTGTTTCTCTCTTTATGTATGTGCTTCCTTTCATATTTTATTCATATCTTTTTATGTATATTTCAAAACAAATTTTTGAACCTACAAATTCATTGTACAATGCCCCTTGTTCACACCACTTAGACAAAATGTTTTCTTCTAAAGCTAACTCTGAATTTGCCGACAATGACACTCTGAGTTACTTCTTGTATTTTCTTCAGCGACACATTACAGTTTTACACTAAATGTTGTTGCTCGCCTAGCCTTATCCTCTCGAGTCCAGTCACTGAGTCATTTGTCCCTTCTTTTCCTCAGACTGACCCCATAGCCCAAGTCTTACTTTCCTATGCCAATGTAACCAAAACCCATTATATCATAGGTGTTAAGTCTAGCCATTGTTTTCAAAGTCATATCCTGCGTGGAGACCGCACCATTTCTGAGAGAGCCCTCTCCAGATTTGAAAGTCTTGTTTCAGGTCTCAAAGTTGGTTGAAAACGTTACGTTCGTCGTTTGTTTATCAGCCAAACATATTTACGGAGTGCTAACAGGAAACATATAAAAATGAATCGTCTAGATCTAAGATGACACTTTGTATTCCAAATACAACAATGCAAGTATCAATAAATTTTATAGGAAAGAAGGAAACTTTGTGTGGTAATATTTTTTGAAGAATTGTTCCATTGCTTACTTTAATCCATCTTGTTGAAAGATAATGCAATAAACTTTATAGAATCATAAACAATGTTGGTTTGTAAAATAAAAAATAAAAAAGTTATGACAGGTAGGTAATTCTACATGGATAAACAGAAAAATGACCATGAACTATAGTGAAACCTAGCATTTCCCAATCCAAAGTATTTTATGTGGTTTGTAACAAATAAAATTAAAATGGAATTGAATTTTGATACTAATGAACTTTGAGAATCATATGATTATGACATGCTCCCAAGTTCAATTGTATAGTCATTAATCACAACTAAGTTAAATGAATATTTTATGCATCAAAATGTAGTTCATGATGTTGCGAAACATGGAGAACATTTTCATTTGAAGATTCACAATGAAATGGATTTACTTGCGGCAGTCAATAAAAAATCATTTCTATCTTTATTTACCATATAATTTACCATCACAATAAGGAAATGACATCTTGACCTTTGTGAGCATATTTCAAAGTTATTAACTCTTCTTGAACAAAATTACATTCAACCATCAAAATATTAACCTTTTTCATTTTTTATTGAAAATTAAAGATAATACATCATTATATATATTTTTTAAATATCATATTTTATTGGGAATATGGAGTTGACATAAGAATAATGTAATAAAAATTAAATATTTTCATAGTAATTGGAATAATTTATAATTAGATGTAGATTTCAGGACTACCCTTCCCCATATGTTCCAGGACTACCCTTCCCCATATGAGGCTTGACATGTTTACAAAAATCTTAAAGATAGTTTTTCCTTATACCACTTAAGTGTTTCTTCAAAAACATGAAGAGAATGGATTGAAATAGTTGACCATGGTTTCCCAGGAAATGATAGAGGGGAATTGATCTTCAACAACACTAAAAACAATGCACACAAAAAAGAAAAAGAAAAGAATTAAGAGATAACGAAACCAAATTAATTCAAATCTCCAACACAAGCATCAAACTAATCTACATATGGAGAGGTCCGTGTATGCTTATTGTGTGCATATATTCACACTCTTTATAATCATTAGAGGGGGATGTTCAACCTTCCTACAATACACACACACAAATAGCATATGAGTTTTCATAAATCCCTTGATCAAAATCAAAACCATTCCTTGTCACATAATATTAATAATCATAAACAATAACAAAACCAAATAATTAAAACAAACTTACTTGCAATTAACACACCTACATCCATATTCATAAATCCTAGTCACCATACAACCATATATGAATTAACCTAGAAAATTAATCCTATTGA
This sequence comes from Picea engelmannii, assembly GCA_009831015.1. Lineage (NCBI taxonomy): Eukaryota > Viridiplantae > Streptophyta > Pinopsida > Pinales > Pinaceae > Picea > Picea engelmannii. The sequence goes on along the minus strand of ML779698.1, from coordinate 522,598 downwards.
ATTGAGGAAAATAAACCTGCTCATATTCATAAATCCTAGTCACCATACAACCATATATGAATTAACCTAGAATATTAATCAGATTGAATTAAGGAAAATAAACCTGCTCATATTAAGGATGGATATATGAGAGTTCAACTTGATGAGTAGAAACAATTTTTTGATATTGCTAGTAGATGATGGATGAAACTAGTTCTTATAGTGCTTTGACTAGCTAATATAATCAATGTTTATTCTTTCTCCATTCCAATGAAAAATCAAATTTCTTTCTTCTTTACAATTCTCATTATATGTATGTTTTTAAAGGGGTAGCTATATATTGGATATATCTCTACTCAGCATTTTGGAATTACATATAGTTATCTCCTTCATTTCTATATTCTCTTACATAAAACCAAAACCAAAACCAAACCATTTACCAAATTTTGATTCTTGCATAATCATATTCCATCCATATTTTGTGATAGACAAATTGAATCAACACCTAACTTGGATAATAAATTTTGCGTTAATTAATAATGATTTCATCTTATCTTTTAAGCCTCAATTTCAATTATTATTATTATTAACAAATTTGGGTCCTCCTCATACTAATCTAGGGCCATTCCCTTTGACACATAAAACAAAAACCCTCTATTTATTGCATATATTGTCAACAATAATTCTCTCCTTTCGATCCAAGTGAATGGAACTTCTTAAATCAACCTACATCTAACCATCAATACATTTAGAAATACCTTATTTTAAGTAAAGAGTAGAATCCACATTAAATATTAATCAAATAAACATCCTCAAAAAATAAATAGTAGTACTTGGATCATGAATGGGGTGTTTTCTTGGCATAATCATGTGATGTGAAATAGATGACACATGGGTGTGGTTAGCATAGGAATGTGGATAGAGAAGAATCCTTACCCGCCACTCAATGAGATCACATCATCCCTCTCTTGTTAAACAATTCTCTACAACTTCACCTCTTTATAATAATGAAGTACAAAGGGGAACATCAACCTCACTAGATTACGATGAAGTGGTTTTAAAGAATAGAAGTGGATTGAAATTATCTAGAAAAATCATTCTCTTTCACAATTTTGGAAACTTGTGCACATCTCTCTCCAAGATGGCTGCAAATGATAAGAAACCGGGAAAGGAGAAGGCAATTTTGTGAATGGAGATCATGGGGGATAAGTACTCACTACCAACTACAAAACAAACAAAGGAAAAGGTCATTCAAGCCCTAGAGAAGAAATATCATGATCAACACCAAGAAAGAAGAGCATATGTTAAGCCCTAATATTGGCTCATTACCACTTAATTGGGGCATACTAGATTAGTAATGTTATTTTATTTATGTCGGCTTTATGCCATTAGTTGTAATTTATATTAGTAATGTTATTTATTTATGTCGGCTTTAGGCCATTAAACCTCCTAGTCTCCTATATATACCAAGGAGACATTTTCATTTTGAAGCATCTTGGACTTGAACATTTAAGTGGGCTAAAAGGAGGTTGCCCCCTCGAAGAGGCTTATTATCTGAAATTATCTCTTTTTCAAGGCGTTGAGTACTTTTTATGAGTTTTTTCTATGCTATATTGATATTTGGTTCTTAACATATGGTATCAGAGCTCAAGGTCTTGGG
>ML779698.1:501477-516387 GCA_009831015.1 Picea engelmannii | reverse complement strand
GAGGGGCATGTTAAGCCCTAATATTGGCTCATTACCACTTAATTGGGGCATACTAGATTAGTAATGTTATTTTATTTATGTCGGCTTTATGCCATTAGTTGTAATTTAGATTAGTAATGTTATTTTATTTATGTCGGCTTTAGTCCATTAAACCTCCTAGTCTCCTATATATACCAAGGAGACATTTTCATTTTGAAGCATCTTGGACTTGAACATTTAAGTGGGGTAAAAGGAGGTTGCCCCCTCGAAGAGGCTTATTATCTGAAATTATCTCTTTTTCAAGGCATTGAGTACTTTTTTTGAGGTTTTTCTATGCTATATTGATATTTGGTTCTTAACAGCATAGGGATATCCCAGGGAGATGAATCCAACCCTTCCCAAGGCACTAACTCCAATAGACACTTAGAGCACATAAAAGGTAACTTGGTCACCCCAACAACTCCATGCAAAAATTTTACCTTTATAATTAAAGATAGTAGAAATTTTTCTTCAAATTTTCCTAGTCCCATTATTAAAAGAGTTGAATAGATGGAGATTAGGGAAGGACTAGGATACAAACCCAAATTGAGAAGGATAATGAATTCCTCACTAAAACCATATTATGGACCCTGATCATACTACATGCATACAAATTTTGTTCACCAAAACTACAATACTCTTTTGGGTAATGAAGGAATTCATTGTCTTCGCCATGATAGGAGATAAAAATGATTATATAGGCCCCATTACCCATAGAAATACCCATTAGGAGTACAAAAATATTAGTCTCAAGAGAGACATTTCTAATATCAAGAAATCCATCAACATGTTTCAAATGACTTTGGAAGCAATGTTTTTTTTTTTTAAACGAAATTTTGCTAATTTGGCTGAATTTAAATTTTTTTGAATAAATTTAGGCTAATGTTTTTCATATTTTCAATAATAAAAAAAAACGTTGTAGCATAATTTATGATTATATCTATGCATACACTTATATTTCTCGCCAAAATATAAACATTTTCCATGAACATATAATAGTTTTTATTAGTATTTTCTCCAAATCAATGATTATGCATCCCAAATGTTTGGGAATATTCACTACATATGGATGATTAGTTAATAGCAACTACCCTTGGGAAAACCATGAAGTCATGTAAATTTATGTAGGAAAAGAAAATGTTTCTAATAATTTACTTCTATAATGTTTTTCACTTATTTCAACATGTAGGTGTCATATCATGTTGTATATTCATGTGTATAATTTTTTCCATGTATTTATAAAGACATTTTTTCCATTTCCATTTATTTTTATTGTTAGGTCCCTCTAATTGATATGAAAGTTTTTTTCTCTAAATATTCTATTATGATATTTTTTTGTTAATTATCGTCAATTATTCACATGTGACACTAATGGAATAGTGTTGTTGCCAAATTTTTAAGGTAGTAACAAGAAATAAATTGGTTATCGCCTAAGATAAATGATAATTGTTTTTTACAAATATGGTTTGATCTCTAAATGGTTTGATAATTTATGACTTATATGGTTTGAAAAAAAAAACATTGTTTGGAAGGGCCCCTATATGATGAGGAGGAGGAAACTCAAATGAACCCATCATTGTCAGTGACTTTGAAGAAATTTCAAAGTTTACACACTCCCATTCCCCTCTCTATAAGGTCTACTACCTATTTTTGGCCAAACCTTTACAATATTTGTGTACACTATATTTCTATATAGTATAAAATCCTTCTTTATTTACTAGAAAAAAAAGAGAATAGTACCCACATAGTAGAATGGTTTTTCTTAATTAAAACCCATTTAGAAAAATTGGTCCAATAGAAGTACCTACATATTTCTAATCAAGTAGAGGAACCCAAATACAAAAAAATATGTAATTTGTAATAGAAATACTCACATAGTAAAACACAGAACCCACATTGAAGGTTGGAATTAATCAAATAAAATACCAACATGTGTTGATGTTTAGATCTGTTAAGACCGAAACAAAAACATTTTTAGTGACCGTACTGGGGAGCCATTTACTTTCAATATATATGAGGCTTTGTTTCATATTTGATTGAGGAACTAGATTCTCCATGATTCAAAGTTTCAGAATAAAGATTCAAGAAGACTGTCACTTGTTCTAGATGCACGGGGTTTATAAAAAATATTAAATTCAGAAATGTTTGAATGACCTCAAAGAGATCCAAGAAGCACAAAAGATTCGGGAGGATGAAATCCTTGGCGATTCCATTGAAATAAATTTTAAAATTCCAGGAAATTCCATTGAAAGGGTTCAAGAATTTGAAGAAGAATTATACTATGACTCCTATGAGGAGTTTCTTTAATATCATGATTCTCATTTACCTTATTCACCAAGACCATCAATGGCTTTGAAATATGCAACAAAAGAAAGAATGATCCAAATAAGGAGGTGATTTCATAGAACTCCATTAAATCTACCAGAAGTAGATTTTCAAATGCCCAATATTCCTATGGAAAAAATTTCTACATTCTTTGGAAATACTTCAAAAGATGCAAAGAAACCCTTGTTTAGTTTCAACAGTACATGTGATGTTTTCCATCTCACTGAAGAAAATGTTACATGTAGATTAATTTTACAAACTCTACGAGGGGATGTTCTTGAATGGTACCATTCACTGCTGCCTAGGATCATTACTAGTTGGGACGTGTTAGAAAATCCATTTGGTGAAAGGTTTTCCCACCCACCCTCTCCCATATAGGCACAAGAAAATGAATTTTTCATCCTTTCATACACTCCATATTAATATCTTTCAAGTATCAAATTTGAGGATGAAATCAAGGAGTCTCCACCCAATGCAAAATAAGATTTCATTCTTGCAACAGATGATGAAAATCCACTAGAACATTCATAGCAAGAAGAATTGGTTGAAGTGAATAATCTTGAGAAAAATGATGAGCAATAATGCCATTCTATGAAGGAAGAATATTTTCAAAATTAAAATTTTTAAATATGCCATTCTGTGAATAATTTTTTTTGGATGCGGTCAGTGATAAGGAGAAAGATGAAAGTATGTTGAAATTGGAAATTCCTTATCTAATCAAAGATAGAAAAATTCTTATGTAAATAAGAGATAATTTCATTCAATCATGGGTTCAAAGCATTTTTGGCCAAGTAATGAAATCAGATTCTCAATACATTTGGTTTAGTTTTTCTCTAGTACACATTGAGAGTGCACTCATTGGTACAAGCCCCAATATGTTCACTAATTTTGGAGTTCATTCCAAAGATCAATTGGAATCTTGAATGGCTCCATTGGAAATCTACATGTTCCTGAAAATGTCTATTTCTTTCAAATATATGGTAGGTAGATCTCATTTGTACATAGTTTGTTTCTTCACTTCAAGTTTTGCATAATAAGGTAGTTTCTATTTGAAGATAAATCCATGAAAGAGGAATAATTGCAAGAATTTACTTTAAATATGACTCCATATCCCAATGGAGAAGGCATCTGGTTTTCATATTCTAGTGTTCTCAGCAACTCACAGGGGGTCACTGTCCCGCAATTGGAGCCAGTTGTTGACCAAAAAATGGTCATCCTTATTTTCTCACTCATGGAATATAAAAAAAATTGATATCAGAAAAAACAAAGAAAATTAACGATAAAAAATTCATTGTGTAGCCCTCGGTATCATCTTCGTCACACATTTTTTGGATTCAAAATTCGAGTTTGTATGTTCAATATATCCAATTTTGCGTTTAAGCAACAAAAGTGTGTATTCCATGTGGAACCATGAGAAAGTTTTCGGAACCACATTCAATTCTTGGAACCACACCATGTTCAAGTTCTCAGAACCATGTTAATATCTTGGTACATATCACTCCAACTTAAAATTTTCTTGAATTTCTTGGGTTCATAATCCATGCTTCTTTAATTTCTCAGGTTCATAACCCATGTTTTTCTTGAATCTTTGCGGGTTCAAGACCCATGCAGTTTCTTCTTATTACAGCATGGCGGGTTCACTCACCCCACCCACCTTTCTCCACTCTTCTCTATATGGTTGTTCCTGAGTATGGTTTCCAAAAATGTTGATGTTTAGATATGTTAAGACTGAAATAACAACCTCACGAAGATATGAATCCCCCTGTGTTTTTATAGAGGTGGTACTCCTCTTTGGATAAAATATATATCTTGAATATCTTGGATTAGGAAGAATGCTTAGACAATGAACTCCAAATATTTATTGCTTTAATTTATACATGGAATGCGTCTTCAATAACCCAATTTGATGTTTATGTACATCAAGAAATATTTTAAAAAATAGAAATTTTGAAGAGAGGCTTCAATATCAGAATATATTTGTGCTCAACATGATATATACAACCCTCTTAATCACATACAAATAACACTGTTGTTTTTATTCATATAAAATATGATCAATATTCGATGTATTATTACAATGATGAGTGTTCCATATATAGGGAACATAAGGTGACCTTCCATGAAAGGATGTGTCCCTTCAATAATCAATAACTATTTATTATTATCTTTTTCTTATTATATATACTATATTTAATAATCAATAATAATTATATTATTAATTATTATCTTTAGAGAATGTCTTCCCGATGTTGTCCAAACATCAACACTCCCTCTCAACAAGGGAGACATTCTGCAACATGTCACTATTGTCTTTGAAGTATACAAACTTCACCCTAGACTCATGACACTTGTCTGTCAGTCTTGGGAGACATATCTCTCCCACCTGAACTGAGGAGAAACTCCTTTTGTGGCTCTCCCTCTGAGCCAATTAATTCAGGCTCACTATGGGTCTGCACGTAATAACATATAACATCTTGAGTCTTTATCATTCCTTTTCAAATTGTCATGACTAGGACAAAGACTATACCAAGATCTTTCACCACAGGCACACAACTATGAGTGAATGTCGACTTGATGCTAACTGACATGTGGAAATCACTTCAAGCACCTTGAGTCCATATTATTCCTTGTCATGATCAGGGAAGGACTACGTTTGGGCCCATTTATCACAAGTGCACCTTTGTGATAAATGTATCCTATCTCCCTTGGTCTTTAGCCCAATGTAGGCGAAGTTATGCTCGATGCTAAAACATCAACACTCCCTCTTAGCTAGGGAGTTATCTTTCCATAGTAGTACACAACTACTATCTAGAGACATGCAGGCTCCACCAGTGCTACAAAACCACCATAGTAGTAAAATATTTGTCACACATGGCACTCCTAGGTGGACTTCTAGAGGCTACTTCCTCTAGGAACACTTAGGGTCAACTCCCCATAGTGTGAGACATCAAGGGTCAACTCCCTTGATATGTCCTTATGTTCTCCGAACATGGGATGATGGGCTATAAGCCCAAATTCACTTATTCCTTCTCGAATAAGTGTCCTCACAGATCAACTCAACTCAATTCACAGAGGAGTATGATCTGTAGAAAGTTTGTCACACATGGCACTCCATGTGGACTTCTATAGGCTACACCCTCTAGAAACACTAGGGTCAACTCCCATAGTGTATGATGTCAAGGGTCAACTCCCATAGTGTATGACGTCAAGGGTCAACTCCCTTGACATGTCCTCATGAGCTCTCCACATGGGATGTTGGGTTATAATCCCAACTGCACATATTCCTTCTCGAATAAGTGTTCCACCTATCCCTTCTTGGATAAGTGTCCTCACAGATCAACTCAACTCAATTCACAGAGGAGTACGATCTAGAGAAATTTTGTCACACATGGCACTCCATGTGTACTTCTAGAGGCTACACCCTCTAGAAACACTAGGGTCAACTCCCATAGTGTATGACGTCAAGGTTCAACTCCCTTGACATGTCCTCATGTGATCTCCACATGGGACGTTGGGTTATAAGCCCAACCACACTTATCCCTTCTCAGATAGGTGCCCCACTTATCCCTTCTCGGATAAGTTTCATCATAGATCAAATCAACTCAGTCACATAGGAGTACGATCTGGAGAATGTCTCAGGAATCTACAAACATCAATACTCCCTCTCAGTGAGGGAGGCATTCTCTGCCATGCCAAGTCTGTCACGAAAGTACTTGAACTTCATCTTGGTTTGGTAAGAACATCAGAAACCTGCTCATCTGTAGGAAGGTACTGCACAAATACTTCCTTCCTCTGCACCATGTCTTAGATGTAATGGTACTTAATATCAATGTGGTTCTATTTGTCATGAAACAATGGATTATTAGAGATCTTCACACAACTTTAGTTACCATAATGAATAATGGTGGAATCTAGCACATGTTCAAATAAATCGGCATGGAGCTCGTGAAGCCACACTGCTTCATGGACTGTCATACTTAATGCAATGTACTCTGCTTCTGTTGTGCTCAAAGCCATAGAATTTTGTTTCCTGCTACACCAGGAAACCATGGAAGATCCCAAAGTGAAGCAACACCTGAAGGTGTTCTTTCTATCCACTACGCTCCCTGCCCAATCAGACTCAATATATTCCTGCGATATCATATCAATACTGGAAATATATCTCAAACCACGTCGAACTGTGCCTCGCAAGTATCTCAACACATGTTTCACAACAATATAGTGTGTCTCTCTCAGCTGACTTATAAACTGGCCAAGTGCACTCACTGCATAGCAAATATTTGGTCTGGTGTTAACCAGATACATCAATTATCCAATCAGTTGTTTGTACAGAGTCAGAGCAATTTTGTCAAAATCGGAAGAAGACACACTTAGTTTCTTTAGATTCATCATCATTGGTATAGCCACGGGCTTGAAGTTCAATATCTCAAACTTCTTCAATATCTCAACTGTGTACTTCCCCTGAATCAGGAAGATCTCATCAGTTCTCTACCACACCACTAGTCCCAAGAAGTAGTGAATCATACCAAGTTCCTTCATCTCAAACTCAGAGGCCAACGCATACTTGCATTCAAAAATAAATCTCTATGTACCTATGAGGAATAAATCATTAACGTAGAGGACCAAAATCAAGGCCTCAGCATTAATATTTTTGTAGTATAGGTTGGGATCAAAAACACGTTTGTTGAAGCCCAAACTCATCAAGTGTCCATCAATTCTCGCATACCAAGCTCGAGGTGCCTGCTTGAGTCCATACAAGACCTTCTTCAACCTACACACATGAGACTCCTTCTCATGTATGACGAAACCATCTAGTTGCTCGATGTATATTTCTTCCTCAATATCTCCATTAAGAAAGGTTGTCTTCACATCCATCTGATGTAGTTTCCAACCCATGGATGCTATGAGGGCAATAATCATTTGAATAGAAGTGTATCGAGCAACATGAGAAAATGTCTCCTCATAATCTATTCCCTCCACCTGAGAGAATCCTCTAGCAACAAAACTTGCTTTGTGCTTCTCAATGCTTCCGTCAGTTGTATGTTTGATCTTACAGGTCCATTTGGAAGTCACTATAGACTTCCTTTCAGGTCTCAAAACAATATACCACACATCATTCTTCATGATGGATTGATACTCCTCCATCATGGAATCTCTCCATACTAAATGCTTCCTCATAACATGAAGGCTCAAAATCAATGATGTGGCTCATAGATGCGGCATAACACAGATATCTCTAAGGTATCTTTCTCTCTCAGAAGGTACCACAAGGAGTTGCATGTCCTTATTCATCCTACAAAGTCTGACGATCTCTTCTGACCTACTGCAATATCTTTGGGAACATCAACTGCTCCTTTTGGGATTTTGTAACTGTTAAACACTGAGACTGAGAGTAACTTCTCTACTCTATTAGCAACTGCACTCCTCTGGGGATGCTACATGTGGAACTGGCTTCTCCACTCTCTCTCTACAGTTGCTTCCTCGACAACTGCTCTATCTAGAACTTGAGAGTATCTCAATAACTTCTCCCTCCGGATCTGGAGGTGACTCCTCCTTTGTCTCTACTTCCTCTTAACACTGAAGTTAGCTCTTCCTCCTCTGGAGGTAACTCAATCTCTGCTCTTTGGCATGGTCTCGTAACTCATTGGTGTTGAGCTGATGCATCCACTTGTCCATTCATTACACATACCCATTGACTTTGAGACTCAAGCCATTGGGTGTTGCAGACCATAGAAAAAGCATAACCCTGGTGGACAACTTAATGCTTCTTCAAAATTGCTAATGAATCAATGTCGAGTTACATTATGGAGATACAATCATTGACTGATAAATTTTAATAACTCTATACTTGCTTCTCCTATAAGCCTCCTTATTAGATTTACCAAAAATCTCAATTTTCCATCAGCGCATCACCAATTGGTTGTTGTGGTAGAAAACACAATCTCAAACTATAGTTAGCTATAAACAATATTAAATGCTTCTTCAAGATATGGATATTTCTGGACGCGAGAGAATGAATTACACAACCATTTTACTCTTTTAGTGCCTCTCCGAAGCTTTTGACATCTAGGTTAACTTTGCAGGTTTGCACATAGACCCTTAGCTTCATAGAATATTTCATATTCTCCACAATCCACCAGCGCTCCATTCATGAGCAAACCCTCAATGTGGAAAGTTTCGGCAACTACATCACCACAACATCGGCTTATATGGAGGCGGGTTTAGTGTCGGAAACCTTCCTCACCAGTGCATCCCAACATGTTTCTAGCCTCGCTTTGTCTCGAGAGTATTCCCTAGTGGTGAATTCCCCTCCATGGTACAAGAAGCCAAGAATCACACAGTGGAATGAGGATCCCTTCTAGTGCAATGACTTCTTGGATTTCTTGACGCCAATCTCGTTGGTGCACAGTGCTCGAAGTTATTTGTCGTATGAGACTGCTTGCAAGTAGCATTTTCGCTAAACAATGGGCATGAATAGAGCGGTTGTAAGTTGTAACATAAGTCACAAAAACACGCTTGAAATCATGCCTGGACTGATTGCCATAGGATAACACATGGAGAATAAACAAGTTGTATTTTGTCTATCCAAATTGATTCATGCCATGAGATATCATAGTAGAGTGGAGACAAATGACATCAGGCATAGAGACAACATACAGAAGAAACATGGAATAAAATATGATCAAGAGGGTCGAGTTAACCATCGTATTTTATGTTAAATATCACAGAGAAAAATGTGTAGGCTATCCACTAGTTTATGAGTCTGACCGTGGCATCTCCCCAAAGATGTTGTTTTAGGAATTACTTAGTGAAAAGTTGCATCATGATTCTTCTGGTGGGTGCACCCCCGACAAACCATACACTCTTTCGGTAACCAAAAGCAAATCAATGCGACCTTCTCTGACAATGTCTTTGCTAATGTGTACCACAACTTCAATTTCCTGCAAAGATTTCCATCACTCCAATGCCTTTCATCAATGAAATGAGCATTTTATTCTCCTTTCCTACACTCATTGTACTTTTTCAGTGCACACAGCCACAACCATGAGATACTTCACATAGCTAAAACAATAAGCAACTTTCTTTTAGGATCTTGGGCCCTCCTATGAGGGAGTTAGCCCAGTCCTGCTCTAATACCATGTTATTTTTATTCATATAAAATATGATCAATATTCAATGTATTATTACAATGATGAGTGTTCCATATATAGGGAACATAAGGTGACCATCCATGAAAGGATGTGTCCCTTCAATAATCAATAACTATTTATTATTATCATTTACTTATTATATATACTATATTTAATAATCAATAATAATTATATTATTAATTATTATCTTTAGAGAATGTCTTCCTGATGTTGTCCAAACATCAACAAATACATCTATATATTGTCTTCAGAAATAGGAGGAAATGGTTTTGATCATTCAAATAATTTTAAAAGAGTATAACAATTATAACATAAGAAAATTTGATAAGCATACTTCAAATATCTCACACTCAGAAATCCCAAGATCTAAAACATCATTGAAGTCATGTCCTAAAGTAATTCTTTGTGGATTTTTATTCATGAAATATATTAAAAAATACACAAAATATTTGACATTCATATACATGGTTGTGAATACTCCATAATCATATACGAATCTCAACCTTGTGCTCAATTAAGAGATTCAAGCATAAAGCTTTGAGAAAATAGGGTAGAAGAAGAAAGAAAGTGGATAAAATGGAGATATCTTTTCATTGATCATAATATTCGCTACATATTTATGTGTGTATCATCTTTTTCTGATCCTATGCCCCTGTCTTTCTAATAATGGTATCCTTGATGAAGCCCTTTCTTCCCTTTTAAAACTGATTCTTCTAACTTCTTGAGTAGTTATGAATTTTTATTTCTTGGAGAAATCACTTTAAGTAATTCCTCAATTAAGTCTCGTTAATTCATTTCCATCATTGATGTTCATATCTTGGAATGGTTCCTTTTCTGTCTTTTAATAAAAAAAATTAAATAAACTTTTATTCTCAAAAAATTAATTAATTTCCCTTTTAAAAAGTGGAATGTTTTTTTAATTTTCTGGATAGGATATCCAAATTTTCAACGATGTAAATAAATTTAGATTTTATATTCATTGTCTTATCTTTCCAACGATTCTTACTAGGAACGATTTCAATTCCTATATCTCAAGATATGAGCTCGTGAAGTCGAGTTGTCAAATAGATTTATCAGCAAAGCATAAAAATATGGTTGACTCTTCTTTTAATTTTTGACAAAATTTTGGCAATTTTCATCTCTCAATTCCTATTCCATCATCTTCCTCATAAAAATAAATTTACAACAAGGTAAATTTTGCGCAATTCTTACTCTCGGATCTCAAGATATGGCCTTTAGAAGATTAAGACTCATTAGTGTAGAATTCTTGCAGAAAGCCCGATAGATCTAGAATTCTAGTTAAATTGAACACAAACAATTTGCTGATATTCAAGAGATGAGAGAAAAAAAATTCTCCATAAATCAGAGAATTATGTTAATAAAAAATGAATATACATGAGCAACCATCCTCAAAAAGAAGAGAGGAGGTGAATATATAGAATTTCCAACATAGAAATTCTAGTCAAAAAAAGCTAGAAATAGCTAAAATAGGTGTCATAAGCTAAGGGAGACCACATAGTTCGACCTAGACCACTAAATATATATGTCACACACTCATTAATTTCCAAAAGAGTTAAGTGATGTGCATTAGCTCACTTAATCTCACTTAACTGACAAGAGAAGTAGTTCCAAATCACTTAACTAACCCGAAATAGTAGTTACTAATAATAGTAACAACAAAAATAATTAATTAAGGAATAAATCTCTCACTCAAAGAGGAGGTGCGCAGTCCCAAATAATAGATGAGTTTTTCATGGGGTAGTTGGAATAAATCAAGGATAAATCAAGAAAAATCAAGAAAATCAAGAACCGGGAGTTGAGTCTTGATCTAAAATTAGCAGTTTTCCCTAAAATCTAGGGATGATGTGCTCTTCTTCTCTATGTGGCCAAATTAGGTGAAATAAAGTGTAAATGAATGTATTAACCAAGATCTAAGAGTATATTCTAGGTATAAACTAATATAAGTTAGGATTATGCTCCAACACCCCCTCTTAAGCCTAACTGTAATGACAAAAAATTGAGTCTTGACAACTTGGACATTTTAGGTACTCATCACATAAAAGAATTACTCATGAAAAGAGGAAAGAGGGAAAACCTCATGGGAAAACCCCCCCCAAAAAAAAAGAGGAAAAAAAATGTTGAGTGGCCAAAAGTGACCTACTCAGTTGTCTCCACCACTCCAAGCATAGCTCTTAGTTCTGAAAATTTCTTTTCAGTGAAGGACTTGGTGAAGATATCTGCAACCTCAGAGTGTGAATTTGGTTCTGAACCAAGTGAAATATAGAAATGTATGGGAAGCAAAGGTTCTATGGCAACCAGGGCTTGAGGAGCCCCAAAAAACTGTGATCTAGTCCTTGTTGTATCCACAGGATCACTGACTAGTTCACCCGCATATTGCAGGGTTTTCTCTGCCCAAGTTGGAAACTGAGTTGGAGCAGACATGAACTACTCCTCATCCTCTATATCAGACCTTAAAGGCTTCTCTGATGTATTTTCTTAATTGCTCGAAGAAGTTTTTGACTCCTCCTCATCAGTGACAACAAGCGGTTCCTCAGCAGGGTGTTCTGAAAAATCATGCAGTGATTCTTCTTCAAACTTCACACTTCGAGCTAGAATGAATTTTTCAGTGTGAGAGTCTAGAAATATATATCCTTTGACACCTTTAGGATATCCAAAAAATATTCATTCAACACTTTGAGGCTCCAAAGCCTTCCTCTTATCTATCGGAATGTGAGCCCATGCTCGTGAACCAAAAATACGAAAGTGCAACACTTTCGGTTTCTTACCGGTCCAAAATTCAAAAGGAGTGGTGCCTTTGAGTGATTTGTGAGAAAATTGGTTATGAATGTATGATGCACAATTAATATCTTCAACCCATAGCTTGGGAGCTAATGATTTCGACTATAGCATACAATTTTCCATCTCTTATAAGGACCGGTTTTTCCTCTCTGCAACATCGTTCTGCTGTGGTGTATATGGCACTGTGTGTTGTAGTTGTATACTGATTGAAGGATGTGGGAATGGGACCATGATGTCACTGTGAATCAGACCAAGTGGTGAAGAAGCTCTCTGTGCCTTCCCTTTGTCAAAAATTTTCTCTAGATGCTTGCTAAGAATGCATCCTTGACATACACCGCTTGTGAATTTAATAGTTGGCAATCCTTCTACCATGTTTTCCTTGCTGAGTTGATGCAAGTACTTATAGTTTAGATGGCCAAATATTTCATGCCATAACCTGCTAATATAATTAGATTTTGACAGAAATAAAGTGATAATATATTTAGGAACAAAGTGGGAGAAGAAATACAAACGAGAACCATGATCTGCAATTCCATGTGCAAGTTGTGAGCCTGTGGAAATGTCGGTAATCACTGTGGAGTCCACAGTGAACTCCACCTTCCTTTTATAGTTGGAATGAGTGATCTGATATATAGAGAGAATATTTGTGGACAGAGAGGGTACATGAAGCACATTTGTGAAGAATCCCCCTTCAAGATCAACAATTCCTTCTCCGCACACCTTTGTGGGTGTGGCATCTCCCAAGTAAATTGGGGATCTGGTGCTTTCTTCGATGGAGGAAAATTCATCTTTTGATGCAGCCATATGGTTTGATGCACCTGAATCAAGGATCCAATATGATGGAATTTATGTGATAGCCATTAAAGCATGACCATCTCATGCTCTCCCTCCCATTCTATTATCATCTTTCTTCTTTTCATTTTCAGGTACCATGAGATTGTGCTGCTGCAATTGCTTACCCATCTCATCGATAGTCTTCCTCATGCAATTTTCTTTGGGATGAAAACCTTTGGAAAATTAGCTGCAAATTTTTCTTTCCTTCTTCTTCTTCTTCTTACCCTTAGGCTCAGAATAGTTCTCTGAAGATTGTGCGAATCTCTCCTTCTTCGATTCAGGAAATTTACCCGTTCCTTTTTCCTTGTCTTTTCCACTGCTCTTTGGAGCATCAATAGCTGCAAGTGCTTGGTTCTTGGAATGTTTGATGGCACCCATTTGGAATAATTTATCTTTCTCTTGAGTCAATGATGCAATGAAATCATTCAATGGAGGCATTTTCCATTTTTCCTGAGTCAATTTAGATGCTTGAAAAGACGACACAAATACGGAATATTCAGGGCCTAGTTTCGAGAGAACTGAAAGGATGAGTTGTTCTTCCCCTGTCGTGACTCCACATGAATTAAGTTCAACAAGGAGGAATTTGAACTTGGTGAATAATTCTTGCAGGTTGCTGAAATGAATTAGACTTAGGGATATGAGTTCATTCTCCAGTTGATGCACTCTCATTGCATCTTGCTTGCCAAATAGTCCTTCCATTGTGGTCTAGACCACATCGGGAGTAGTGGCTCCACTAACATGAAAGAGGAGATATCTGGAAATTGATAGGTATATAAGCCCATTTTTTTCATATAATTTATTGAAATACCTTATCTTCTCCGCTGTCGCAGTCGGTTCTTTCTCCATTCCCATTGTTACTCGATAAAGCCCTTTGCTTCGGAGGAGCAGAGAGATCTATGTCTTCCATTTGAAGTAATTGAAAGGATTTAGAATGAGTTTTGTGGGCTGAGAGATATGATCCATTTCTTCTTTCTATGCCTCCTGATGATCTATACCTGTAAATAAAACCGTGTACAATTCACTAGATTCAATCTACCTCTGATACCATGTAGAATTCCTGCAAAAACCCTAATAGATCTAGAATTCTAGTTAAATTGAACACAAACAATTTGCTGATATTCAAGAGATGAGAGAAAAAAATTTCTCCATAAATCAGAGAATTATATTAATAAAAAATGAATATACATGAGCAACCATCCTCAAAAANAAGAGAGGAGGTGAATATATAGAATTTCCAACATAGAAATTCTAGTCAAAAAAGCTAGAAATAGCTAAAATAGGTGTCATAAGCTAAGGGAGACCACATAGTTCGACCTAGACAAATAAATATACATGTCACACACTCATTAATTTCCAAAATAGTTAAGTGCTGTGCATTATCTCACTTAATCTCACTTAACTGACAAGAGAAGTAGTTCCAACTCACTTAACTGACCCGAAATAGTAGTTACTAATAATAGTAACAACAAAAATCATTAATTAAGAAATAAATATCTCAATCAAAGAGGAGGTGTGCATTAACCAATAATAGATGAGTTTTTCATGGGGGATTTGGAATAAATCAAGAATAAATCAAGAATAAATCAAGAAAAATCAAGAACCGAGAGTTGAGTCTTGATCTAAAATTAGCAGTTTTCCCTAAAATCTAGGGATGAGGTGCCCTTCTTCTCTATGTGGCCAAATTAGGTGAAATAAAGTGTAAATTAATGTATTAACCAAGATCTAGGATTATAATCTAGGTATAAACTAATGTAATTTAGGATTATGCTCCAACACCCCCCCC
>ML779698.1:479971-496875 GCA_009831015.1 Picea engelmannii | reverse complement strand
GGGAGTGGAGTCAGGTTCATGAGTTGGGGAGTGAGGGAGGTGAGGGGGTGAGGAAATATGAGTCTAACAAAAAAAATGAATAAAATAAACTAATTATGATGTGAGGGGGGGGATAAGGGGAGTGGAGTGGAGAGGAAGGGGAATGTGATTTCATGAGTCTGCCAAACCACCTTGGTGTGGAGACTATGAAGTGAGGGTAATAAGGAGATGAGTGTTGGAATAAGGAAAAGAGAGAAGAGTGGAGCATGGTTGGTGGGGTGAGTGAACCTACCATGCTATAATAATAATAAACTACATGGGTCTTGAACCCGCAAAGATTCAAGAAAATCATGGGTTATGAACCCTAGAAATTCAAGAAGAATGGGTTATGAACCTGAGAAATTCAAGAAAATTTTAAGTGTGGAGTGATATGTACCAAGAGATGAACATGGTTTCGAGAAATCAAACATGGCATGGTTCCAAGAATTGAATGTGGTTCCTAAAAATTGCTCATGGTTCCACATGGAAGAAGCACTTTTTCTTCTTAAATGAAAACATGGATATCTTGAGAATACGAACTTGGATTTTGACTCTGAAAAATGTGTGACGAAGTTGAGATCGAGGGATATGCAATGAACTTGTTATCGTTCAAATTTTTTTATTTTTTCTGATATTATTTTTTTTATTATTCCATGAGCGAGAAAATAAGGATGACCAAATTTTGTTTGAAAAAATGGTACACTAAATGACTTATGAAATCAACTATTCGACATATATAATTGACATTTTATTTCAGAAATTTATAGGATTTGGTAAGGTAGTTCAAAGTTTCAAATCTGGATCTTCAATTTGCATGGAACATGGTTCTCACAACCATTATCATCATAATAAGGAGATCATGTCTAGAGGTGGGATGGAACTTGTGACCTCTCAAGTAGACCTGGATTTAGAAAATGAAAATAAGACAAAATGAAACTATGGAATAGCTATTCTTACAAAAAAATCAAACTTACAAAGAATTATATCATATAGATCATGAAACTTATAGTGAGAATCACTTCACTATTGTTTTGGCTAGATAAAATTGAGATTTGTGGGGACCATCCCATATCAATTCCTACTTACATCATGTTGAGCCATTGCAGAACCCATAGAGAGAACTAAAATCTATGGAACCAATAAGAAGGAGGAAGATTGAATGATGGAGAAGAAGGATTGCCTGGCAAACAACAAGGAGGATCCTATAGGATACATGGGCAAGGATAAGTGACCAATGGATTTCTTTAAACAAGTGGTAAATTTTGACTGGTCTTGAACAACAACAAAAATTATAGAGATTTGTCCCCTTAAAAGACACCTTAAATGTAATAAAGTTGGTTATATATTCACAACATATATTATTATTATTATTATTATTATTATTATTATTCACAACATATATTTACAAATAGTTTTATACTTCATTTTTCAAAATGTGTTTCTTGCCAGTGCAGTGAGTCCAAAAAAATCCTATTTAAAATCTCAACTTGCCTTCCATCCTTTGAAGACCTAAAACTAAGAAACTCATTAAGTAGTAGATAAAAAAACATTTCAAGGAGATGCAAAAGAATCACAAAAGTGGACACTTCAAAAAACATAAGTAGTGTGTTGAATACACCCTAGGATTGGAAAAAATATAGGAAATATATTTGATGGTCTAAGAGTTGATTGTAACTAATATCTAGTCACAATCATAGTTAGCTAGGAAGATCTACTCCCATATTCAAGGTCTAGAAACAAGTTGATAGATAAAATGAAAATTTCAGCATCATAATTAGTTGGGGAGATCTACTCCCATTCTTATAATGACATGTGGAAAATTTGAGTAAGTGAAGGTGATTTTCTCCATAATGAAGCTATGGTGGAAGTAGAAAGGAAGGAAAGTATGAATATGTATAGACCTAAGTTAAGGAAATTATAAAAAAAAGTATACCTTGCCTAATACTTTGACATTGAATACAAGCAGTCAACCTCTAAATTAAAGTTAAGGAGAGCTAAAATGATGCATTAAGAGGCTCAATCAACAGTGCCATGGGCTTTGTTGGACATGAGTGGTGATGTGGCTTTCCAAAGAATAAGGGTTAAGTGAGGGTGTGATTCCATGTGCTACATGCTGGTAGAGGAAAATATTCTAAGGAGTTATAGAATCCTAGAAATACTAAAATCCCTAAAAAAACACTAAGAATATTTGCATTTAGCTAACCAAAAAACATTTTGAAATGAAAATTAGACATGCTTATAATTATATAGTGATTATTGAAGGGGGATTATCCAAATTCTCTACATATAAATTCTTCAACGTTGAATTCCTTGTCCACCTTTTGAGAAGCATCCATGCTCTCATCATGTCTCCAGTATATATAAAACATTAACCTCCCCTCAAACTAGCCGATAGACTCCTACTCCACAATTATGTGTGTGTGGGTGTGTGTGTGTGTGTGTGTGTGTGTGTAGTCAATTTGGGTGTAACTCAAGTGGTTGTGAGGAAATGTTGTTATCATTTTCACTCAAGTTCAAATCCCACTTTGTAACATGTTTGCTCTTAGTGAACCAATTTTTGATTAATTATGTATGATCTATTTATGAGTTGGTGACCTAATTTTGTGCCATGAAGAATCTAGGGTTTACTTTAGCCACCATTTTTGGAATGATGAAAAGTTCCCAAAAACTTTCCCAATAATATATTACCTTGAACTTATTTATATCATTCCTCCCAATTACCACTGAGCTAAAACCTATTAAAAATATATCAACTTACATGTATATTAACTATATATATATAGTAGGGTAAATCATTAATGAAATGAATTGCCTTAATGTCCCATGTCAAACATCATCAAGCTAGGGGTATTGACTTATAACATCAATTTTGTGATGTTGAATTATAATTAGATGTAGATACAATATTGATTTAAAATGAATTAATGTACAATACTCAACCACCTGATTCAATATTAAGCAACACTAATCAAATTTGGATAAAATAAAATTAATATTTAAGAAACATCCTAATTCAAGATGAAAAATCATAATTAACATGATAATGCATGGTTAGATGACTACACTATTAAAACTCAATTACATATAAATAAAAAATGCTACGAATTTATACTCACATAGTCATTGTCTAGTTGTATATGTTTATCCCTCATTTATATTACTAGTTTATGTTAGTAATTTATAGCTACATCACTTTAAAATACATCAAAACTACTCAAATTTTCTAGTATCTAAACTTTAAAAAATTTCATGACTAACCTTTTTTGTCGTGTAGTCACAAATTATCCATTGTGTACTAGTTCCAACAACTTACCAGGGAAAAATCCATGGTTCTAGTGATTTGTTGTAGATATTAAATAGTAATGTTCCATCCATAGATGTTTATTTTTTCATTATTACCTCAAGAAGCATCAATATATGAGTCCAAAACTTTCTTAAAACTATGGGTATTACTAGTGATGCTCCTCTAAGAAAATAGCTACATCCATGAATTAAAAGTGGTTGATCACTTTGACACCCTTAACAATTTTAATTCCCATGAAATTATTTTTTATCCATTCTTATTCAAGCTTCTAATCCATGGATTCTTCCATGATAATAAAAAACACAAAAGAGACAAGGAATTCTTGTCTCAGGCCTTTGTTTCTCTAGATGAAACTTGCAAATATGTCATTCAGTAGAGGAGCAATCCAAGATTGTCCTATGCAAGTTTTTATCCATGTATAAATTAAGGAGAAAACCCTAAGCTCTGAAGAACTGTATATATACACATTTGTCTTTCTTTATCAAAGGAATTTGCAATATCAATTTTGATTACCACTCCCTTTTCCTTTCTAGACCAATTATAATTAATTTCTTCCTAAACTAAGAATATATCGCTAAATATTTGCCTCTATTTCACAAATACCCCTTTATTTTTTGAAATGAGTGATGGTAATAAAAGACATAGACTGTCAGCTAATATTTAATCAAAATTTCATAATATGCATTACATAGAGAGATCTAATGAAACTTGACAAATTAGGTTGGATTGTATTCTTTAATTATTAGCACCAAAAAGGATAAGTTGACACCTCCAAGATTTAATTTCCATCTAGTACCATTTAGCATTATGCATAAATCATGTCTTATTATATTCCATCTCACCTTATAAAGGTAGATGGTGAACCCATCTATCCCTAGTTCCTTATCTAAAGAAATGTCCTAGAATGCTTGGATTTCCTCCTCCTCCTCTATAGTCCTTGTTAAATCATTTTCCTCTAATATCAAGATGGGGAAGTTTTTTAGCGAGCCTTGAATGGCCTCTTCCAATGCCAAATTTTCCTTTGTATTTAGAGATTTGAAATGGATATGGGATACATATAAAATATCATCAAACCAAGTGATATGATCACCAATATCGAGGGATATTTTAGTGACATGATTTTGAAATTTCCTAGCCTAGTATTGCTTATGGATTTTTTTTTTTGTTTTAGTTCCCATACTTTAGCCATAGACTGCATAAATTTAGCCTACATTGTTCTTTTTCCTTTTTACAAGCATGGTACAAATTTCTAGGTAAATCACACTCCTTGACCTAGAGTGAGGACTTGATATCTTGATCATTCATTTTCATTTGAAGGGAATCCAATCATTGTTTTATATGTTCTTTTTCTACAAATGGAGAGACAAAGGATCATTTATCCCATTCCTTAACTTTTATTTTAGTGACTCTTATTTTAGATTCCCAAACAAAATAAGAGGAACATTGAGTCAAGATGCACCATGCTTCCTCAATGGTTACCATACATCCATAGTGATTTAGCCAAAGGGGGTTTAACATAAAATGAATTGCCGCAAAATTTTATGTTGCCTTAATTGAGAGGAGGATTGATTTATGATATGAAGCCAAGCATGGGAGAATTGATGATTCTATTATAATATTTTCCATAAAAAAAGAAATTTGAATAAGGAAGTGATTGATTCACTCAAAAATATGTCCAGGATGAAATTTCCTATTTTTCCATATGTACTTAATTCTCTTTGGTTTGGGATTGAAAAAATCACATTCTATGTTTACAACATCCACAATATCTCTAAAAGGGTCATGAATTAAATTCCCCCCTCACTTTTCTCTTGGAGAGAGAACCATGTTTAGATCTCTATATAGTATTCTATTGGAGGTAGGTATGATGTCACCAGAGTATCTTAACGAGGTCCAACAATCATGTTTTTCTCTATAATGAATTGGAGAATAGATGTTAAAAAGTTGAAGATGATTACTAGATGATTTATGTAGAAGAAGGATGAACATTTAGTGTAGAGTTGAATGGTGTTAAATAGGTTCAAACACTTATGGGTCCCATGTGATATATTTTTTTCTTTAGGACCCTTGCACACTTGTAGAAATTTTGTGAAATCAAACAATTTGGAAATTCCACCCCTTAATTAGAGGTTTCCCAAATATTAACCCTATGAATTTCCATCCCTAGGGATATTATGAAATATAAATAAAACAACAGAAACAAAGGACAATATTTCACCTCTTAACAACCCCAATCCATGAGGTAATTAAGGATAAAATATACCAAAGTGTGCCAATAGGTTTAATCCCTGTAGGGAAATCTTATCATGCATAAAACATTTACGAAAATCACTTATAATAGTTGTAAATACAATAGGAAATCTGCCCTACATTTTTCAATATAAATGTTAAATAACTTAATAATTGCAACCTTAACTTATGTCAACTCAACAAGACATATAAGTGTTGTAAATTACAAAACCATGAAGAAACAGATGGTTGAAAATCAAATATGCAATTACATAAGTATTGGATAGTTGAGAAATTCATATATATGCATAAAGATGAAGTTCATGTACAAACCATAGCCTTATCCCAAGGCTAGTACAATCATTTATCTCTCTAAAATTCTAACTAGGGAAAGAAATGAAAAACCTAGCTCACACCAAGGAGATCCAGCAAGATAAAATCACACAAGCATGCTCTCCAAGGCATGATGTTTCTTCTTATTCTTCTCTTCAACAAGTACAACCTAGGGTTTCTTCTTAGAACCCTAATCTCCAATTCTCCAAGTAATCAAACCTTAACCCAAGTATTCAAGAAGCTCCAAGAAACACTAGTGACTCCAAGACAAAAAAGATAAAGTACAAATCAAGATCTATGAGAGAGAGAGAAAGACTATTTCACTCCTCTTAGCCACATATTTAATGCAAGAGTGATGGAAAAGAATGAGAATGATAAAATGACTATATTATTCCTCTATATATATGAGAGTAAGGGTTGACAAAAAACATATGTGGTCCTAAACCATTACAAATAAACTAAAAATCCACATGTAGGCTCCAACATTTGGAGCACTACATTCCAAGGGTACACATGTCAAGATCCAAGGTGATGTTGTACACAAGAAATGATCCAATGTAAGAGTGCCCCACAAGATGTTTATGTTGGAAACACCTACCACACTTAGAGGGGGGGTGAATGAGTGTGGGGCTCTTTTTCCCAAAAATTCCCTCTTCACATAAAACTCCTTAGTTAACATTCAACATTTATTCATTACCGATTGTTGTCATGTATAACTAGTTAGATGTGAACATATATCAACAACATATATCAGCAACACATATCATCAATAAGTCATCACCAAAAGGAACAAAAAGAACACAATATGTATGTACAATTTTTCTTTTTATTATGGACAACAATCCGTGGTTTATTAGCAACAACTGAATAGCGTACAAATCTACAAGAGCATCGACTCTATAATGCAAGACTCAGCTTACACCCTCAACACCAACTGAGATGAGGCATCAATCCTCAATAGATATCAATTTGTCAATGGGTACATGACCTGTCAGCAGTGTAGCCCATGTGTGGACGTGCCCTAGCTCACTATAGCCTGCATGTGCATGTGACCAGTGTATAATGTAACATGTGTATGCTTCTGAGCAACTAGGGATTTTATTTGCTTTAGATGCTCAAATCCTCTGCAACCTGCAATCTCTTTATCTTCTATCTTCCACTGTCCAAACTAACCCACAGCTAGTCACAACATCTCCAAGCTCTCCAATAGCTTGCTCATGCTCAACAATAGATCAGTATGAATGCTATCTCAAACATGTATAAGCATCTAGTATACCATAGCAATCATGTCACCACTAAATCACAAGAGTACTGATCACTCCATCAACCAAATCAATGAAACTGAACCACATCATAGAATCCATACCACGAATTCCCTAAGCATTCCCAACACATCAAACAATAATATTCATAAAGACAATAATGTAATCATACCAGTGTCTTAGTGATAGATCTGAGGCCATAGAATGCAGATCTACAACCTACCTAATCATCCAAGAGCTTGGCACCAACTCAAACACAAGTCTTCACCATTTTATCTACCATACTCTCCCTATATTTAGACAGCCCACGTATACCTTAATGTATATGCACCCTAAGCACAAACAACCCACGTATACCTCAGAAACTAGGGTTTTTGAAGTTCTGAGAATTTTGCTGTCAAGATATTCGACATTTCCGAAACTTTGATGCATCCATGAGATCCTCTTCTCACTCTCTTCCTCAGAATATATCTTCAATCATGCTCAAGAGATCCACACCAATAATTCTCAAGAAGCTCTCAATCAATACTCCAGAAGAAAATATCACTAGAAGTTCTCCATTGATCCACAAAAAGGATTCTCACCAAAAAATGTGCATTTCACAAGAGATCCTAGCTTCTTATTTATACTTTCATCTTCTAGGTCATGTAACCCATTTCTAGGTCACTTAACCCATTTCTAGGTTATTTAACCTATTTTCCTTATTTTAGGGTTAACCACTTTCCATGAATACAAAGTTCTCCAATGCTTTATCATTTAAGTATTCCTTCTTGATTTTGTCACTTCTTTTTATTATTTAAATAATCCACCTTGACTTTGTCACTTTACTTTATCATTTAAATAATGATTTCTTCTTTTCAAGAACTTTGAATTCTTTGACCTTGGGGGCTTCAAGCCTTCATATGGGGGTCATCCAACTTCATAAGGTGATGCAGGAGCATCCACAACATATCAAGTGAGCCAGAACATCAAGCAGAAAAGACAGCTGGACAACGCCTACAAATTTTGAAATGCTTTGAAAGTTGTTGCACCGCTCTTTAATGAAGGCATTCATAAAGAAGCACATTTGTATTGTAAAGGGGAACTTGAGCCTTTAAGCTCTCGTCCTTAGTATATAAGAAGGAATTTAATAGATTTAATGTAGGTAGATAGATGTTTAAGTCTAGATTAGATAGTTTCAGTTTCCGAGAGGGAAAACGGATATAGACGCCCTCCTTTTTACATTGTGTCATTATCATTCAAAAAGGAGAAAGAAGAGAGGAGCAAGCAGAGAACTTGTGGAGAATACCCATGTACAGATTGAATTAATAGAAGAGAGCCTTTGATTCAATTTCATGACTGGTGTTGTTTCTCTGTGTGTGTTGTTTATGTGCTCATGAATGTTTGTTTTCTTGTATGCATTTGCTTTTATATGTTATGTATGTGATTTCATGGTTGACATGAAGTCTGAGAGAATGAATGAATGAGTTTCAATTGTTTCTCTAAGTGAGCCAGAGGATTCCTGCAAGGAGTGTAGTTGAATTTGTCCGCAAGGAGTGCGTGACTGCAGGGTTTACTTAGAGATAGCTTTTGTTCTCATCTCAGAAGTGCAGGTTTGGCACTGGAGCCATGCAAGGCGTGCACAGGCTAGACGAAGACTCAGAGTTGCGATTCTGAGCAAAGAGTTGAAGAATTTTTGCTGTAGGAGTGCGCAGGATCAAAGACTTCATCACTTAGCCATGATTGAAGATTTTCCACAAAGGGTGTGTGCAAGGAGTTCTTCCTTAGGGATTTGAAGTCGTAAAGCTCAGGAGAGATAAGTCATTGAATTTGTCGAAGGACTGCACCGAGAGGTTGTGTTGGAAGTGTTCGAGCAAGTGTTGGAAACTTGCATGCAGTTGGATAGGGCTTCATGGAATAAGTGATTGTTTCGATTTGCAATTTGAACGGACCGTCGAAATTCTCCAAGGAGAAGTCGTGAGAATCTGAGGCATAGGATCTTGCAGAGGTGCAAGGAATCCATCATGCAAGTGTGGAGAAATTTCAAAACTCGGGAGAATAAGAGCCGTCGATTGGGACCACGAGGACCGTGGATTTTACCCATGCATCGACATATCGGGAGTTCGCGAGGTAAGACTCCACTTTTTATGCAACATAAGTCACGAGGGTGCGAGTTGCGATATTTCGATAGACACGTAGGCAGTGTGGGCCACAGGCAATAGTGGAAGACAGGTGGCGTAAGTTCGGTGTCTCGGGTATCGGGAGTCGACAGGGCAATTCATTGGACTCGCCAGTAGTGAAGTCGCGAGGGAGCGAGATCATGAGTTGTTGGCACCTTGGCACATTAGATCTCGGGAGTTTGAACTCTGAGTAGTTAGGGATTCGATCGACGAAAGGGCGATAGAGCGAAGTCCCGATAGTGGAGGAAGAAAGTCAGCGTTGACTGACACATCTTGGGTCTCGGGGATCTGAGGAGATAACACCTAACGATTGAACTCGCGAATAGAGGAGTTCCTATCCTCCGAGTGTAGAAAGGGAGGATTGCGTGGAGTACACTGTGGGTGCAGATTCCCTGAAAGGGAAATAAAAGAGTGATTTAGCTCTTCGGTCCAAGGGGAGAGAAGGTCCTGGTGGAAGCGGACGGGTGCCAGGGGTGACGTCTGCACCAAGTGGTATCAGAGCGGGAAGACATCTTTGCTTTCTATAGCAGAGAAGAGGATACATCATGTCGCCAAGAAGAGAAAGACAGTCACTAGATCCCGAAGACAGGGAGGTGAGGAGAAGAGGTAGGTCGGCAGGGAATCCAGAAATGGAGCGGTAGATGAGAGATCTCTGAGCAAGGCTTGAGGAGATGGAGACTGCACAAAGACGCGGAGTTGGTGCTCGGGATCTTAGTGATTCCGAAGTTGAAGAAGAGGTTGGACACGAAGAAGAGGTCACAGCAGAGGATGCATCAATAGAGCGGTTGATCAAGGCTATCGCCAGGATGAGTTCCAAGACCAAAATGGACATTCCAGCTTATGAAGGAAGCCTGGATGCAGAAGAGTTGTTGGACTGGATCAGAGCTCTTGAAACCTACTTCGATTATGAGGATATCGAAGAGGACAAGAAGGTAAGGCATGTTGTTACCAAGTTGAAAGGACATGCAGCCTTATGGTGGGACGAGCTACAGGCGGATAGACGTTCCAAAGGTAAACAGAAGATCAAAAGCTGGGATCGGATGATTGCTAAAATGAAGGCAAAGTTCATCCCAAGAGATTATCAGATCACTCTGTTCAGGCAAATGCAGAACCTGAGACAGAAGTTGATGATGGTGAAGGAATACACCGAAGAGTTTTATAATCTCAACATCAGAGCAGGTCATCGGGAGAGCGATGATGAAAAGGTGGAGAGATACTTGAATGGTCTGAGATACGACATTCAGGATGAATTAAGCATGCTAACCATCAGAACGGTGGAAGATGCTTACCAATTGGCTCTGAAATCCGAGGAGAAGCTGAGTCGTAAGCAAGGTTAGCGAGGGCGAGGTAGAAGACAGCCTAGAGGCAAGGCAGATTCCCAAGAAAGAACTCAGAAGCCCAAGGAGGAATGGAAGAAACCTCAGGGTAAGGTTGAAAGAGGCGGAACCTCACAGAGGCAGCCATATGTTGAGCCGAGAAGACAACAAAATGATCAGCGGGGAGATTATGCTGATGCAAACACTCTTCCTCGTACTAGAGGTCGAGGTAGGGGAAGAGGAGGAGTAATCACATGTTTTACATGCGGAAAAAATGGGCACAAGTCATTTGAGTGTCCAGAGAAGAAGAAGGAATCAGGAGAAGCTCACATCACAGAATAACAGGGGAGTGATGTTGAGAACGAAGATCCAGACAGCGGAAGATCGCTTGGGATGCATAAGGTTCTTTTAACACCTAAGAAGGAGGTGGAGAACACAACTTAGAGGAGAAGACTGTTCAGGACAACTTGCACAGCCAAAGGCTGGAAATGCAAGGTTATTGTGGACAGCGGGAGCACAGACAATCTCATTTCAACTGAGATGGTGGAAAAGTTGGGGCTGGAGACAACTAATCACCCGAGTCCATATAAAGTTTCATGGTTACAAAAGGGACATCAGGTGAGTGTCACTAAACAATGTTTAGTTGAATTCAAAATAGGTGGGTACAATGATAAGATTTTGTGTGATGTTATTCCCATGGATGTATGTCATGTATTGCTGGGGAGACCATGGAAATATGACAGAAATGTTGTTCATGATGGGAGGATGAACACATATACTTTAGAGAAGGATGGGAGGACACACAGATTGCTTCCGATAAAAGATAAAGAGGTGAAGCCGGAAGTAAGCAGTGCCATACTTCTCATGAGTGGGAAGGAGCTTCTCACAGAGATGGAGAAGAAGGAAGATCCACAGTTCTTTGTGGTCAGGAAACCGAGAATTGTCCTGACTAGCACAAGAGTGGACAACTTACCAGATGAGATTCAGGAACTGCTGGGAGAGTTCGATGATATCATTGTGGACGAATTACCTCGTTCGTTTCCACTGATGAGGAGTGTGAGTCACCACATAGACCTCATACCAGGGGCGAGTTTACCGAACAAGACTGTGTACAGGTTGACGCCGCAGGAAAATGAGGAGGTCAAAAGGCAGGTACAGGATCTGCTGGACAAAGGACTGGTCAGGGAAAGTCTAAGTCCGTGTGATGTTCCGACAGTGCTTAGTCCAAAGAAAGATGGAAGTTGGAGAATGTGTACAGACTCCAGAGTGATAAATAAAATTACCATCAGGTACAGATTTCCACTACCGAGAATGGATGATCTGATGGATTGCCTGAGTGGGGAAAATTACTTTTCAAAAATTGATTTGAAGAGCGGATATCACTAGATTCGCATGAGAGAAGTTGATGAATGGAAAACATCATTCAAGACAAATGAAGGTTTGTACGAATGGTTGGTCATGTCGTTTGGCTTGACAAACACGCCGAGCACATTTATGAGACTGATGAATGAAGTCCTGAGGGAATTCATCGAAAAGTTTGTGGTCGTATATCTGGATGATATATTGATCTTCAGTAAGAACAAGGCTGAACACTTGAAACATTTGGCCACTGTGATGAGAAGACTGCAGCAGGAGAAGCTGTTGGTCAACATGAAGAAGTGTTCCTTCATGAAGACAAAACTCATTTATTTGGGTTTTGTTATTTCAGCCAATGAGTTGAAGATGGATCCAGAAAAAGTGGAAGTAATCAAGAATTGGCCATCGCCAAGAAATGTTTTCGAGGTGAGGAGTTTCCATGGACTGGCTAGTTTCTACATAAATTTCATCAGGAATTTCAGTGGGATTAGCGCAACAATGATGGACACAGTGAAGAAGCGTCATAAAAATTTTCATTGGACAACCGAGGCTGAGAGGAGATTCAATCTGTTGAAGCGAAAGATCACAGAGCAACCAATTCTGGTGTTGCCTGATTTCCAAAAGACGTTTCAAGTGAAATGTGATGCCAGTGGGTATGCCATAGGAGCGGTCTTGAGTCAGGATGACAGGCCTGTTGCATATTTCAGCGAAAAACTGGATGAAGCAAAGCTGAAATACTCCACGTATGATAAAGAGTTTTATGCCATCATACATGCATTAAAGAAGTGGAGGCATTACTTGATACCCAAGGAGTTTGTATTGTACAGTGATAATCATGCATTGCAGTTTGTGAGTCAACAAGATAAGTTGAATCAGAAGCATGCAAAATGGGTAGAGTATATGCAGAATTTCACATTTGTGATCAAACACATTTCAGGGACTGCTAACAAAGTGGTTGATGCTTTGAGCAGGAAATGTTTACTGTTGCAAGAATTCCAAGTCAAAACATTAGGTTTTGAAAATCTCAAGGACATGTATGCAGGAGATGCAGACTTTGGAGAAGCATATGAAGCAGTTGAGAATCCAGTTCTCAGAGACCGGAGTCCATGGATAGACTACATGATCGAGGAGGGATTGCTGTTTAGAGGCAATCAACTGTGCATTCTGAATTGCTCCATGAGGGAGACCCTGTTGAAGGAGAAGCACAGTGGCGGATTAGCAGGTCACTTTGGTCATGACAAAACATTCACGAAGCTGAGTGAATCATATTTTTGGCTGGGCATGCGAGCAGATTTAAAGAGGTTTGTTGACAGGTGTCGAATTTGTCAGCATTCAAAAGGGAGAAAGCAGAATGTTGGGTTTTATCAGCCATTGCCCATACCAGAGAGGCCATGGGAGGCGATAAGCATGGACTTTATATTAGGATTGCCGAGAACACAGAGAGGGGTTGATTCCATCTTTGTGGTGGTGGACAGGTTTTCTAAGATGGCACATTCTATTCCGTGTCAGAAGACCAGTGATGCGACCCACATGACAAACTTGTTTTTCAAAGAGGTTGTTAGACTTCAGGGATTGCTGAGAAGCATAGTCTCGGACAGGGATACAAAATTCATAGGTGATTTTTGGAGGACTCTATGGAAGAAGCTAGGAACAAACTTGGTGTTTAGTTTAGCATACCATCTGCAGATGGATGGGCAGACAGAAGTGGTCAACAGGAGCTTGGGAGACTTGTTGAGAAGCCTGGTGACAGAGAACCATAGTAGTTGGGACAATGTGTTGCCACAGGCAGAATTCACGTACAACAATTCAGTAAATCGGAGTACAGGTAAGAGTCCATTTCAGATTGTGTATGGGACACAACCGAGAGGAGTTTTTGAACTCAGGGAGTCAGAACAGGCTGTGACTAGCAGTGCTAGTGCAGAAGAGTTCACTGAGGCGATGAAAGAACTTCACAGTCGAGTGAAGGAACAACTGCTGAATTCAAGTCAGGAGTATAAGCGCAGAGAAAATCAGCATTGGAGATAACTTCAGTTCGAAGTTGGCGATCTGGTTCTGGCACATCTGAGGAGAGAAAAGTTCCCAAGGGGAACATACAATAAATTGAAAATGAAGAAAATTGGACCATGCAGAGTCCTGAAGAAATTTGGGGAGAACGCGTATGAGATTGAGTTGCCAGATGGCATCGGGATATCTCTGATATTTAACGTTTCAGATTTATACCCATACAGGGCTGGAGAAAAAGACACTGGAATTGAGGAGCCAGTGATCCCGTGGATGAAGCAGATGCCAGTTGCAGAAAAGCCGCAGATGGAGTGCATACTGGACAAGCGAGTGGGTAGAAAGACCAGACAAAAGCAGTACTTCGAATACCTGGTGAAATGGAAGAACCATCCAGTGGAGGATGTCAGCTGGGAAAATGAAGCAGTGATACAAAAGCATGGACAAACCGTGCAGGAGCTCATGGACAGGAGCCCATGAAATTTTTCAAGCCGAGGAGTATGATGCAAGAGCATCCACAACATATCAAGCGAGCCAGCACATCAAGCAGAAAAGACAGCTGGACAACACCTACAAATTTTGAAATGCTTTGAAAGTTGTTG
The DNA here is from genome assembly GCA_009831015.1 of Picea engelmannii. Taxonomy (NCBI): domain Eukaryota; kingdom Viridiplantae; phylum Streptophyta; class Pinopsida; order Pinales; family Pinaceae; genus Picea; species Picea engelmannii. Next base: position 482,298 of record ML779698.1, on the reverse strand, counting down.
CGCCGCTCTTTAATGAAGGCATTCATAAAGAAGTGCATTTGTATTGTAAAGGGAACCTTGAGCCTTTAATCTCTCGTCCTTAGTAGATAGGAAGGCATTTAATAGATTTAATGTAGGTAGATAGATGTTTAAGTCTAGATTAGACAGTTTCATTTTCCGAGAGGGAAAACGGATATAGACACCCTCCTTTGTACATTGTGTCATTATCATTCAAACAGGAGCAAGAAGAGAGGAGAAAGCAGATAACTTGTGGAGAATACCCATGTACAGATTGAATTAATAGAAGAGAGCCTTTGATTCAATTTCATGACTGGTGTTGTTTCTCTGTGTGTCCTGTTTATGTGCTCATGAATGTTTGTTTTCTTGTATGCATTTGATTTTATATGCTGTGTATGTGATTTCATGGTTGATATGAAGTCTGAGAGAATGAATGAATGAGTTTCAATTGTTTCTCTAAGTGAGCCAGAGGATTCCTACAAGGAGTGTAGTTGAATTTGTCCGCAAGGAGTGCGTGACTGCAGGGTTTACTTAGAGATAGCTTTTGTTCTCATCTCAGAAGTGCAGGTTTGGCACCGGAGCCGTGCAAGGCGTGCGCAGGCTAGATGAAGACTCAGAGTTGCGATTCTGAGCAAAGAGTTGAAGAATTTTTGCTGCAGGAGTGCGCAGGATCAAAGACTTCATCACTTAGCCGTGATTGAAGATTTTCCACAAAGGGTGCGTGCAAGGAGTTCTTCCTGAGGGATTTGAAGTCGCGAAGCTCAGGAGAGATAAGGCATTGAATTCGTCAAAGGACTGCACCGAGAGGTTGTGTTGGAAGTGTTCGAGCAAGTGTTGGAAACTTGCGTGCAGTTGGATAGGGCTTCGTGGAATAAGTGATTGTTTCGATTTGCAATTTGAACGGACCGTCAAAATTCTCCAAGGAGAAGTCATGAGAATCCGAGGCATAGGATCTTGTAGAGGTGCAAGGAAGCCATCGTGCAAGTGTGGAGAAATTTTGAAACTCAGGAGAACAGGAGCCGTCGATTGGGACCACGAGGACCGTGGATTTTACCCATGCATCGGCATATCGGGAGTTCACGAGGTAAGACTCCACTTTTTATGCAACGGAAGTTGCAAGGGTGTGAGTTGCGATATTCTGACAGCCACGTAGGCAGTCTGGGCCACAGGCGATAGTGGAAAACATGTGGCATAAGTTCGGTGTCTCGGGTATCGGGAGTCGACAGGGCAATTCGTTGGACTCGCGAGTAGCGAAGTCGTGAGAGAGCGAGATCGCGATTTTTCGGCACCTCGGCACATCGGATCTCGGGAGTTTAAACTCCGAGTAGTTAGGGCTTCGATCGACGAAAGGGCGATAGAGCGAAGTCCCGATAGTGGAGGAAGAAAGTCAACGTTGACTGACACATCTCGGGTCTCGGGGATCCGAGGAGATATTGCCTAACGATTGAACTCGCGAATAGCGAAGTTTCGATCCTTTGAGTGCAGAAAGGGAGGATTGCATGGAGTAAACTGTGGGTGCAGATTCCCCGAAATGGAAATAAAAGAGTGATTTAGCTCTTCGGGCCGAGGGGAGAGAAGGTCCTGGTGGAAGCGGACGGGTGCCAGGGGTGACGTCTGCACCATAAGGCCATAACTTTCAAACCGTGAGGAGTTATGTGACATTCCACATACCAACGAAAATGGCATGACAAGAACTATCCATATAGGATAGTTTCACCAACAACTTAATTTATCTTCATCTCATTATTCCACATACAAGCATGGTTCCTCCAACCGTTCTTCCAGGATAACTCAATCTGCAAAGAGTCTTCCCATGAGGGCTTCACCATAAGGGGACCACTTTGGAGTTCATCCATTTTTGCACCTTATCAATCATGATAAGACAACAATGAGTCATTGTTTCATCAAACAAACTATGCATCATCATGTATCAATGGCAACTCATTTATCCATCTTCATCTATGCATCATATCAATGATCCATCTTTATCAATTGGTTTCCACTTTGACATCTATAATTCTCATCAAGGACAATACATATACATTGTTCATCAATAATAAATCAATCAATTACTTGACATAAATCAATGACATCAATCAATCAAACCATTTACATTAATGACATATGATCCAACAATCTCCCAAATAAACAAACCATTGACATCAATGACAACATGATCCAACAATATCCCCCTTTGGCATTGATGGCAATACCAACATTGATGTCAACATGTAGATAAGGCATGCTCTACATCAATAGTCAATGTGACTATCTCTCCCCATCAATAAACATCAATCACATCAATGTGATTAACTCTCCCCCTTTGACAT
>ML779698.1:466212-476606 GCA_009831015.1 Picea engelmannii | reverse complement strand
ATCAAAGACAAGGAGATGAACCCTGATTCAGAATCTGATTATGAAAATACTGGTAAAAGACAGATCATCGACGCAGACCCCACTGCTATTGTCGCGACCGCAACAATTCAACCAGAAGAACCAACAGATCCAGAAGAGGGGGAGTGCCTTTCATTCACAGATTTGGGTGAAGGGGACCCTGCTACATTTTATTGTTGATAGCGTAAGCCAGAAGAACCTCATCTCATCAGAGGTCATTAAACAGTTAGGATTGTCGACAACACCACACCCGCAACCATACAACATCGGGTGGCTTCGCCAAGGACGAGATCTTCGTGTTAGCCAGCAGTGTCGATTATCATACGACATCCACCCCTTCAAGGATGAGGTATTATGTGATGTTTCCCCACTGGATGTCTGTGATGTTCTCTTGGGCCAGCCATATATGTGGAAACGCCATGCTATCTATGAGTCTCGACCCCGTAGTGTCATTATTACTCTGGGGGGTCATCTCTACAGGATACCAGAGGTAGTTCCAACTACTGACCCACCTAAACAATGTTGCAAGGTAGTATGTCATACTACAAAATTCATCTTCTCCACATTCTATTCAAAAAGGGAACAAAAGGACACTACAACCACTACAGCCTCGGCCCAAGCACCTTCTATCAACAGAAGCAGGTCAACAAGGTTGCAGCAAAGTGCAAAGATTCCTTCTGCACATCATCCTCTCATGTATCTCGACTTGTTGAGTAGCCTCAACCGCAACAGATTCGTGACAGATTTCTAGAAACTAAGAAACGCGACGTCTCCTGCAAGACAAACAGCTCACTAAGATGCATATTCAACAAATGTTTTTCCCTCTCCCCCGGGAACTCAATGCAATGGAGAACATTGTTTCCTAAGGAGGGAGGATTGATCCAGGTGGATATTGGTGGCCACCCACCTTTTCCAACCGGCCCAAAACATGTTTCTGGCAATTTTGGTAATTTACTATTTTTAGCAGTTTTTAACTTCTGGGGCCATTTTGAGGCCCTAAATGATGTTTTTTGAGAAAACGGGGAGCAACATGGATCGTAGATCAATTTTTCTCACCCAGAAGTTGTATTTCTCGGATAGATGTTTCCAACGAGCTATCATACACCTAAAATGGAGATCGTATGCAAAAGTTACGACCCCGAGAAGTTGATGCACCAACTTACTCAAACGGGGCCCACATGACTTTTGGCGCTTCATCTCCTAGGGTTAGGTTTTCGGATGTCTATGACTTTTTTCATTCTTGTATATTGTAAAAAGGCCTCTAGAGCCTCATTGTAATCATCTTCTCACAAATGCGAGTAGCCGTCACATCTCTTCTCAGAGATAAGCTACCACCATTCTAGCGAGTCTTTCACTCTGTACTTTTACAGTCTCTATACATTTATTTCATTAATAGAAATCGTGTATTATTGTAAATCTGTGACTCTTTTTATATTTCCACTATATCTCTGTTATATTGTTGTCTCTCTTGCAATATCTCTGAATATTTCTATGTTATATCTCCGCTCTCATTTCGTGCCGAAAATAATCCGGATCAACAACCTATGCAAGGTTAGCCAACATATGTACATGACTATCACCACTGTCACCCATGTATGCCTCAATAGATGTCTTACTTAGGCTTCCCTTTAGTCTTTCATTATGTTATGGCTGCTCTATCTTCTTCACCCACTTCTGTAGATGACCCTTCACCTCAGAACTTGATCTCTGAGCATCCATCTTTTCAAATATATCTCCCTTTCTTACTTTATTCCTTCTTCTAGCCATGCCATGTGAAGTCCTCATCATGGAATTTCTTCTCGTGTTCCAACACTCCTGGGATTTGTGGCCAAATCCACTACAACTGTAGCATCTCATGGTGTTACAGTGAACAACAATGTGTCCTACTTGATCACATTTCCAACACCTCATGGTGTTATAAAATCTTCCATTATATCTCCTTTCATAAGATCTACACTCAAAAGATTTGTGACCATAGCCATTACATGAATAACAATGACCATGAAAAATACTTCCATACCTTTGCTTTGGTGTCCCAAGAATATATTCTTGATGTCTTCCTTGCTTTGTTCTTTTGAAATTTTATTTTCCTTGTGTAGATGGTTGTTTTGCATCATTGTCTTCCTTCTTTGATGGACTTACCTCATGCTTCTTTGAGGTACTTTCTTCAGCATGTGTATCTTCTCCTTTGTATCCAAGACCTGATTTATCACATCATGACCTTTGACTTTCCAAGATCTCATCCAAGATTCATGAGCTATTCAAGAATTTGTTTGACTTTTCTATCTTCTTTCTAAGGTCAACAATTTCAGCTTCTAACTTACAACATGACTCTTCCTTTTCATTTATTTGAATCTTCAATAGTTCTTCTATTCTTTTGGCTTCTTCAATTTGGGTCTTGAGATGGAAAATGGTTTCAAAACTTTTGCTAATCTCATCATCTACATTTATTTCTTATTTTCCATTCTTTAGTCTTGTGATCTCTTCTTCCTTTTCTTTTAATTTATAAATCTCTTCTTGTTCTTCGAGCATTCCCTTTAACTCCAAGATGTACCTTTGAATCCTCCTAAGAAACTTCTTAGTGTTATCTGAAAGATAGTTATAGTGTGTATAAAAATGATCACTCTTATACATGTATAAACCCTCTACAATTTCCTTTTGAAGTTCTAATAGATTTTCTTCTATTCTTTCCATGGGATAATTATCATCAAACTTTACACAAACTATTTCTAGATCATCTTCTTCACTTGATAAAAATTCAACATCATCACACTTTGAATCGTTGCAATCAAGAGTCTTGGAAGATTCTTTACCTTCAATATCTTCCTTCTTGCCAACACCATCACATGATTTTTTTCCTTCATTTGAAATGTCTTCAAGATCTTCCTTTGTGCTATCATTACTTGATTCTTTATCTTCACTTGAAATGTTTTCAAAATCACATTTAGAAACAATGCATTCAAGATTTTTTTACGATTCTTTACCTTTGATGATCTTGATGGAGTGGTCTTCAAATTTTTCCTTCTCCTTCTTGATTTGATATGTCTCCTATAGCTTTATCCATAGATACTTGGTGGAAGTGCATTGTCCCATGCTCTCTTTGATAGGGCTTGAGAGTCCACGAAGAATGGTTTTGAGAGATAATGCATCATTCTTCTTTCCTTCCCTTTGAGCTACAAACTTTGACTTGTTATTCAATGGAACCAATCCACCAATGGTTGCCTTCCAAATAGCTGCTCCCATTGTCTTCAAATACAATCTCATCTCTATTCTCCAAGTAGAATAGTCTTCCTCATCAAGGATTGGAACTTCATCATCCATTTGTGTGTCTATGGATCTCCTTCAAACTTATTAAGGCTTGTAGTGAAGGCCTTCTCTGATACCAATTGTTGGACACACCTGCCACACTTAGAGGGGGGGTGAATGAGTGTGGGGCTCTTTTTCCCAAAACTTCCCTCTTCACATAAAACTCCTTAGTTAACATTCAACATTTATTCATTACCCATTGTTTTCATTTATAACCAGTTCGATGTGAACATATATCATCAACACATATCATCAATAAGTCATCACCACAAGGAACACAAAGAACAAAAGATGTATGTACATTTTTTCTTTTTATTATGGAAAACAATCTAGGGTTTATCATAAACAACCGAATAGAGTACAACTCTACAATAGCACGAGCTCTATAATGAAAGACTCAGCTTACATCCTCAGCACCAACTGAGATGAGGCAACAATCCTCAACAGATATCAATCTGTCAACATGTACGCAACCTGTCAGTAGTGTTTTGTGTGTATGCACCCTGGCTCACTACAACCCGCGTGTACACATGGCCAGTGTATAATGTAACATCCATATGCTTATGAGAAACTAGGGATTTGCTTTGATTCACATGCTCAGATCCTCTACAACCTACAACCTCTTTCTCTTCTATCTTCCACTATCCAAACTGACCAACAACCAGCCACAACATCTCCAAGCTCTCCAATAGATTTCTCATGCTCCACAATAGATCAATATGAATGTTATATCAAACATGTATAAGCATCTAGTATACCATAGAAATCATGTCACCACTGAATCACAAGAGTATTGATCACTCCATCAACCAAATCAACCAAACTAAACCACATCATAGAATCCATACCAATAATTCCCTAAGCATTCCCATCACATCAAACAATAGTATTCATAAAGACAATAATGTAATCATACCAGTGTCTCAATGATAGATCTGAGGCCATAGAATGAATATATGCAACCTGACTAATCATCCAAGAGCTTGGCACCATCTCAAACACAAGTATTTGCCATTTTATCCACCATACGCTCCCTGTCTTTAGACATCCCGTGTATACCTTAATGTATACGCACCCTAAGCATAGACAACTCGTGTATACCTCAGAAACTAGGGTTTCTGAAGTTTCGAGAATTTTTTCGTCAAGATCTCCGACATTGCCGAAAGTTTGATGCGTCCATGAGATCCTCTTCTCGCTCTCTTCCTCAGAATAGATCTTCAATCATGCTCAAGAGATCCACACCAATAATTCTCAAGAAGCTCTCCATCAATACTCCATAAGATAATCTCACTTGAAGTTCTCCATTGATCCACAAAAAGGATTCTCACCAAAAAATGTGCATTTCACAAGAGATCCTAGCTTCTTATTTATACTTTCATCTTCTAGGTCACTTAACCCATTTCTAGGTCACTTAACCCATTTCTAGGTTATTTAACCTATTTTCCTTATTTTAGGGTTAACTACTTTCCATGAATAGAAAGTTCTCCAATACTTTATCATTTAAATATTCCTTCTTGATTTTGTCACTTCTTTTTATTATTTAAATAATCCACCTTGACTTTGTCACTTTACTTTATTATTTAAATAATGATTTCTTCTTTTCAAGCACTTTGACTTCTTTGGCCTTGGGGGATTCAAGCCTCATATGGGGGTCCTCCAACTTCATAAGGCCATAACTCTCAAACCGTGAGGAGTTATGTGACATACCACCGGAAATGGCATGACAAGCACTATCCATCTAGGATATTTTCACCAACAACTTCATTGATCTTCATCTCATTATTCCACATACAAGCATGGGTCCTCCAACCGTTCTTCTATGATAATGCAATCCACAAAGCGTCTTCTCGTGAGGGCTTTCACCATAAGGGGACCACTTTGTATTTCATCCACTTTTTCACCTTATCAATCATGATAAGACAATAATGAGTCATATTTTCATCAAACAAACTATGCATCATCATGTATCAATGACAAATCATTGATCCATCTTCATCTATGCATCATATCAATGATCCATCTTTATCAATTGGTTTCCACTTTGACATCTATCATTCTCATCAAGGACAATACATATACATTGTTCATCAATTATCAATCAATCAATTACTTGACATCAATTAATGACATCAATCAATCAAACCATTTACATTAATGACATATGATCCAACAATCTCCCAAATAATCAAACCATTGGCATCAATGACAACATGATCCAATAGTTTCCAATGCTCCTCATCCAAACCCCAAGGACTCCAATGCTCCTCCTAAGCCATGTACTTCACTAGGTCCGCTCCCCTTGCATGCACAATGTCACAACCCAAGTGTCTCCAAGTCAACTTCATGCCTTCATGTAAGCATCCAAGTTACCCCATGTTTTCTAGGGATCAATGCCCTCCTTCTAAATGCCAAATTATCCTCCACTAATGCAGGGTAGTATCCAAACAAGCAACCTCCTTCATGTGGAAATAATGTAGAATGTAACCAAGATTTTTGAATATCTCCAACACCCTAAGGAATATTGTCATGCAAGCACCCAACTAAGTTCAAGAAACCACTAGGTAATCCATATCCAATATGAAAATCTTGCATGAACCATCCAAGGGATAATCATACACCATTTACCCCAAATCTCTTGAAACACCCTCAAACATGGTGTAAACACTTTGGTACTAACCCCGAAATATAACAATGCTAACAACTAATCCTTTTCTTTTCTTCCACAATTTCCTTGATAGTTCCAATACGTCCACTTCTTCTAGTTTTGTTTCTTGGATGAGGATTTTATTTGGTCACTTTGTACAAATTAAATTTGTCTTGTATTCTTGTTTTAATTCACTACCCAATCCTATACACTACGATGACACCTTTATTATGTATAAATTGGGGTTTTGGAACCACTTACAAAGGCACTTTCAAGCCTTGGTTTTGATCCAAAGTTCTTATTTTCTTCTTCCCTTTTATCCCTTTTATCCCTTTTATTTGACCTTTGTTTAGTTTTGTTTTTTCCATTTCTTCTTCTTCTTGTAATTCATTTTTCCTTATCATGATACCACCATGAGAAGAAATGAACTTCACAAGGGAGGTTGAATAGGGCATTGAGGGATGAACAAAAGGGTTGAGGGGAGGGTTTGGATGAGAGCATGGGGGAGATAATGGGCGGAACAACTGACCCATGAGAAGGTGTGGGGATAGAGGTTTTGGAAATAGAATATTGGAGAGAGGGTTGGTGGGGGGAAGCATAGGAATGGATAGAGGGAGGAGCACTTAATGACAGAGCCTTAGGCTCCAAAAGGGAAAGGAAAAAAAAGTATTTGAAACAATAGAGTCCTTTCCTTTCTAGGAGGGAGAGATTCGTTACTTACCATTATAGGATTTCTTAACAAGCTACCATTGATTTGGATTTTAGAGAGAAATTGGGGAGGGGAGATGGCCTTAAAATCCTTGGAAAGATGCTCATATTAATTATAAGAGTTACATTTGAATGGAAACTACTCACATTCAAGCTTATAAATATGGCTCTAGTTGTCTAGATAAAGGTTGATATTCTCAGGGATCCCTTTTTCCAGGTCTAGTTCTGTGCATATTATTTTGTAGGAGAACATCAGATATTTTGGCTCAAACTTATTGATTGATTTGCCAAGGGAATATATAGTTTCTTCCAAATATTTATCATTCAAGTAGTGGGGGGACCCCTAAGGAAATAAAACCCATAGTGGAACTATAGAAGGCACATCAACTTCTATATCAAATTCCAATGTCCAAATATTTAAATTCATTTCTCTAGGACCCATATGGTCTTCTTGGGAAGATCATATCTCTGTCATCCTTTAGCTCAAACAAAAAAGTGTAAAAACCCCTACCACAAAAGTGGTAAGAAATCTTAACTTTTGTTAATGAAATTCATTTCTCCATAGTCACTGATCCATGTCTCTCGGAGAGGGGTTAGAGACCAATAAATTGGCCATTAAGTCCACAATCCACCAAAGCAAGAGATTCAGGGCATGGCATGGAAGGTGCCAGCTTGACATGAAAAGTGGAGGTCAATTTCTTCACAAATCATGGAGGCCACACTTTTGGGGGATATTCTACGAAGGGAGGACATGAGTTTCTAGAATGCTACAACTTCAATTGAGAGGGGAAATGGGGTAGAAGGGCATCCCCCACCCAAATTGATGGCTATAAGGGTCGAGCTATAAGAGGTTGGAATTAGGGAGCATTAGGGAGAGCTAGCATTTTTCCAAAAATTATTACTAAAGACTCTCCTTAATAGTGTCCTTTTCATTAGGGGTGGTGGGTGCGGGGTGGGTTTTTCTTGATCACGAGGGAAATAAAGAAATTATCCTCAAATAAGTCCTAGGTAGAGCATCAAATAACTGAGTGAAGGAATTGGTTCTTTTCTAGGGGTTGAAGCTCCTTAATGAAAATCATATTAGAATCCTATTTTTTATTGGGGACTCATTGTTAGTTATCAAATTGATGCACCAATGTTCCTCTCCCAATGATGGAAAAATCACAAGAATTATTAGGTGAATACAAAAGGAAGTTAGCAGGTTTCAAACTATCGAATATTACCATATCTTAAGGGAGATTGATAAATAGGTAGATATTTTGGCCATCATGACCTTTCAGTTGAATAATGGAGTCCTAAGAACCAAAATATGGGCTACAACCATCCCCATTCCTTAATTTTGAAATCATAGTTATGAATATGATTTCCATGAAATCCAAATGGCATATCAAATAGCATGGGAATTTAAATATTGGAAAATTACATCCAAGGAGTATCAGCCCCATGGTACCCTCACACACTCAATGTTTAATGTTGAAGAAACCTAAGCAATTGCTAAGGGACTTAGGGTCTTCTAAAGGTGGGATAATGGATTTAATGAATTATTTTGGAGTGCAAGTAGGGGAGACTATGTGGTTTCTTTCTTTGTTCTTATCCATATCGAATTAGACTTTTCTTTCCTCCAATCTTGAGATAATTTCTAGTTCTTTCTCATGGGATTTTGGCTTACTCGAAGGTCCCAATTGGTGGATTTGTGGTTTTTGTGTTGGGCAGTTTTTGGACTAGTATGGGTGGCCTAACATCTTGGCTCAATTCATGTTGTTTCTTGTGAATACTCTCATGCACCTCTCACTCTGTGTAGGAAAACAAATAGTTATTGTGCCAATTTTACGTGGAATAAAATCTAATTTTGAAAGTCTCTTGCTTAGTTATTACTTGTCTGAGGGAATGTTGGAAAACAATCTAGTTAATTGTTATGGTAGTCTAATAGTGAAATAAGTGGGAAGTGGAAGGGGAATTTGCAAGTGTTATGCAGTGCCTTTAGAATGGACCACTTGCATTATGAGAGATGTCCAATATGTGAAACCACTAATATACACAAAGTTCTAGGAAGATAGGAAGATCTTATTGGAGACAATAGGAATTTGATTTTCTCTATGACTGGTAGGATGGACTCTCAGGAAGAAACTAGAAATAATGAATATGCCTTCATTTTAGAAACCTTGCATAGTCAAAAGAGGAAAATAGAATACCTTCAAGACAAGTGTCTTTCTCTTCATCAAATGGTTGTGAATTTGGTTATAAGTCCCACTTATATTGCCTCAAGTGCTAGATTGTCTATTGGGTTAGTAGTTGAAGAAATCAAGGAAGACGATATTGTAAAAAAACAATAGAGTGTCATGGAAATGATGGGTGTACACTAGAAGTTCAGGCCATAATAAATAATTAGGAGGAAGGTTATAGTCATCATGCCTTTATCTAGTATTAGTGTTTAATGTTTTACAAATTTTGTTTAATTTTAGGTGTTTCTATAGAATTTATACCAATAGTATCTTTTCAGAATTATCTGCAAAGGATTGCCATATTTCTTTAAATAGTAATCTTCAAGTTTTCGAGAAGTTTCAAATTTTCATTTTTGGATAGACTCTATATTTTTGTATTATTATGCTGAATAGTGCCATTGTAGAAACTTCCTAATGCAAAATATACCCATTCTTGTTTTTTTTTTAATTAGTGGCTTTCCCATTAGTTTATTTTAATAGTAATATCCAAAGGTGATGAAATATAGTATTGGACTAAAGAAAGAAGACTTAAAAGGAATAAGGAAGTGTTTAAATTAATTTCAAATCATAAAAAAGTTAAGTATGTAAGAAAGTGAGAGATATCAAGGGTTAGCTCAGCCGATTGTCATCAAATTTATTCGGAATTTGGCTATTTCTTGTTGGAAGATTGGTTGTTGTCATTGATGTCAACCCTAGTCATGGGTTTTGGACCGCAAGATTGATAAAGGTATTTGGACATGAAGGAAAATACACATGCATATACAAAACCCATGAATGGATATTATACATCATGTTGTTTCCAGTGGTATGTGGCACGTCACGTGGATCCTCATGGTTGAGGAGAAATGAATTTTTGAAGATGACAAAGTGAATTGAAGAAGGAAGTACATGTAGGCCCTAAAGATAATTAAAGAAAATAATTACAAAATAAGAAAGTGTCAAGTCGGCCCTAATGTTAAAAGGAAGTGACATAAATGGTATAAATAAACATCACTATACATTCATTTGATACAAGTCACATTTCAGAGGAAATAAGAAGTAAAGAAGGTTGGATTTCAAGGGAGGATGAAGTCTTTTGGTGATGTGTTCTAAGGTATGTTATTTTCAGGTCATCTTACCATTTTTGCTATAACTTGTTTTATAGAAATATTTAGATGGTGAAATTGATATGGTATTGAGAAGACATATCAAGGTACCTCTGGTAAAAATTTCAGCTCTTGATTCACTATAATTATGGAGATACACTCTGTGGAAGATAGGGTTTGTGACCAGTCCTGAAGCTAGTCAATAAAAAGGTGTTCCGGGTAAAACAGTCATAACTTCTTCATAGAGAATCCACATTAAGTGGTACGAATTTCATTGGAAATAGTACGGAATTTAGTTTCTTGTGTGAGAGTTTCAAAATCGGATCTTAAATATTGAGCACGGGGCATTCTGTACAAGTTCGGTCTCCTGAATATACAAGAATTGAATAAAATCTACCATTCTTTCTATAA